>JAPQWV010001797.1:0-72713 GCA_027422505.1 Craterostigma plantagineum
GGAAAAAGAAGTATCTTCCTGGCTCCCCGAGGGGAAAAAAAATGAAAGAATCACGATGAAGATTTGGGGTTAGCTAAGAAATACTTGAACTTTCTGAGCCAGAACTAATAATCACGTAGCTGGCGATAATTATGACTTTGAATCTTCCGTCTTATTTGTTTTGCACATGCAGTCTGGACAAGGAAATGAATATATAGAGTCGCTTGGCCTCTTAGTTCGAAACCTTTTGAATCACTATGGCTCGACTAAGATTTGTCTCCTGAAGCTTTTCCACCTGATGAAGAAATCATGAAAAGTAAATAGATACAGTAGGCCATTAAACAAGATAAGCTCATACAGATATTTCCAAGACAAGGTAATGGAGAAAGAAAGATTTCAATCACCCGATATTTGGATTGTCAAATAACAAGGCCAGCTTCCGTTTATCAGGTCTTATGGTCCTCAAGTGTCCACCGTATAAAAAATCTTCTGTGACCCAAAAGAAAGTGTGGAAAGTTTCCGCCTTGTGTGGTAACGAACACCTCACTGTGTAGACAAACAGTGTAGTCTAAAGCAGGCCATTCTTGACGAATAATTCTGAGGAAATCGCAAGTCATGTCAACGTCTATCTCATGAGAGTGTTGTAAGTTGTATTGTAATAAGTTGTTGAGCTGAATTCTTTTCCATCCATAAAATCGGTGTTAAGAAAAGTAGGGCAAGTAGGCTTTAAAACGTAGTCTGATTGGGGCTTTGATAAATACACAAGAGTGAGTGACCTCCCAATTAGAGTGCATATATGTCCATCGATCGACATACTAATTTTGCAATTCTAGGTGCAGCTTTGGGCCGTAATTTTCTTTTAACTCTGCAAAAATATTATTCTCACAGTCCATAATTATTATTAATTATTTTTTTATTTATGTGTCTGGACTTATCCTAAATCATCAGACACTAATTTTAATATATAAATCTGACAGATCAGTTGTCTGTCTGATAATATGGAACTAGAATTTCGAGAATATCTATTGGACCATGATAGGGTTTTTACTTTTACCTTCCTCTTTTATTTTTCTTTGTGTTTTTTTTTACGACCCATTGTTTTCTCACTCTTTTCCATTTTACGAGCTTATAAACGGTGTGAAAGACCTAACGCATTCTAAACTAATTAAGCTATCATCATATTTGATATTTTTTCAAGCCATGTCAATGTTGATCTTCCAAATCAATGTGGAATCAACAAACCACAGATTTGGTTAATCGGTTTTCATTGAAAGTCATAAATGTTTGCTCAACAAACAGTCTTACAGTGTGAACTAAAGAATATTCATGTATCGCATATCATAAATATGACTGCTGTATACTTCGAGTTAATTATGATACAACCGCATATTAGTAACAATATCCCCAATACATTATTTTACTGAACATAACGTGACATAAACCTTGAGTTCAAATTATCTCAAGAAAGAAATTTTGCTAAAAAACGTACTTATTATTTACAATCAAAAATCGGGTTTGGTTCTTGCATCTAGCTTTTTACAATACTATGACATCTCTCGCACGTAGCTTCACTAGGCAACCACAAAAAAAGTAAATCATCATAAAATTAATTAATAAAATTAAAACAACAAAAACAAGAAAAAAGGGAAATATGAGACAACAATACACATCACTCCAAAGTCCAATCAATACATTATGCTTCGTTCAAAACCCTGATGTTAATGTGTGAACAATGATCTGAGAGAGGCCCTTGAAAGATCCCTATTCACAAACAAGTACAAAATTCCAAAACACTATTCTTCTTTTAAGCCCATATTTGTTTCTTGTTCGCTTATGTATATCCGTCTCTTTCAGTGAGAGTGCCGTGTCACAGCAGAGCATTTAACCCCCAAGTACTTCCATTCATTACATTCAACAAAAAAAAAAAAAAAGGAAAAACACATATTAAGACATTATCGTCGCGATACGATACCATTTTCTTGAATTATGTAATAACACGGTGGATTAATCTCTCTCTATCTCCTACAACCCCACTTCAAAACCCTCTTCATGATTCTGCTGAAACATCAAAGCATCTCTAACACCGCCATACCACTGTTGATCCCCAGCCCGGGCCCCCCGGGCACCACCAACACACATGTAACTATTATTATTATTGTTTTACCATCGTTGTTGTTATTGTGGGTGTGATCTTCGCTTATTGCATGGCCGATGAAGTAAGAACCATCATTGACTTGTGGTGATTGATGGTTAAACTGCGATGAGTATGGAAGCTGAACATTTGTGGGATGGGTTGAGAGATGATGGTGGTGGCTGATATGTGGTGGATTGTTGTTGGGAAACATTCTTGTTGGCTGGGGAAATAAAAATATTCGAAGATTGTGTATTACACAATTTTCCTTAAAATAGATTCGCTCCCTCACGTATGTGCTAGAGGTTCACGAGCGTCTATTTCCCAGGATACTTCGAAAACACACGGCGTTCGTTTAGCACAAAAACGACACCGACTACGAACGGAATAAGAACGATAGCAGAGAGAATATTTTGGGAATTATTTTCTTATTTATCTTCTTTTAATTCTTGTATATTTGTTGTGTTTTTTTCCTTTGGCCAAATGACCTATTTATAGCCAAAATATTGGAATAAAAAATAAGTAATTTTTTTTTATATATAATGGAATCACACGTTGAAATGAGTTGTAGAGTGGTTAAAAAAACACTCATTTTGAAAGCCACCAATCCCAACTTCTAGAAGTTGGGCCTTCTAGAAGTTGGGCCTATTGGGCCAAAACCGAAGCCCGATAGCTTAGTTTGAAAGCCCAAAGCCCAAACCAAAACCCAATAGCTAATTTAAAAACTCAAATTCTCATTCAAATAAATACTTTACAAAATTAAATTATCTAACAATCCCCCACATGAATGAGAATTGTTTTGTAATGTTTCTGCTAATCTAATGATACTCTGCATGGAGGATAGTATGTTTTACCATTTGAACTTCCTCCTTGTATGCACGCTTGGTTTACTGCAGTCCAGTAGAACGCGATGTCTTTGAACTGTCCCGCTTTTCGTGTAAACGAACCCACGTACAATACACAGAGACCATTTTTCTCTTGTTCCGTTCTCATGGTTTTGTCCAGTACGGCCATGGACACGTCCTGATTCTGCGAGGGTTTCTAAAGAACTAAGCCTTTCAATTTCTTTGAAGCGGCCCCACTTCTCCCTAACATAGGTGACTTGTCACGTCGCGAGTATTTTCTATCAAACTCCTATGATAGTCATTAAAGCATCATAATGCTAGCCTTTTCCGCCATCACTGTTTCTTGACAGGAATGAGCGGGGTTATCCCCCACAGTGATACCAAGTCCTAAAATTAGGTTGTCCCTTTGAACCTAGATCTTGGGATCTCCAGTCACATAGGTAGGGTTTTCCTTCTTAGCACTTTTATACGTTAAGGCTTTAAGCCCATCCTCTCGTCAACCTTTCACCGCATCTCTATTTAACCCTTGGTTAGCGGATCCGCAATGTTATCCGTCGATTTCACGTAATCAATCGAGATAACTCCAGTTGAGAGCAGTTGTCTAATGGTATTATGTCGACGACGTATGTGTCTCGACTTACCATTATACATAGTACTCTGTGCTCGTCCAATAGCCGATTGGCTATCGCAGTGTATGCATATAGGCGGCACAGGTTTTTCCATTTAGGAATATCCTCCAAGAAATGGCGTAAACCATTCAGCTTCTTCTCCACATTTATCCAAGGCAAAGAACTCGGATTCCATAGTGGATCTCGCTATAACCGTTTGTTTCGAGGATTTCCACGACACAGCAGCTCCAGCGAGTGTAAACACATAGCCACTTGTGCTCTTAGAGTCCTTCATGTCAGATATCCAATTCGCATCTGTGTAGCCTTCTAACACAGCCGGATATCGACCATAATTTAATCCATAGTCTCGAGTATACCGTAAGTATCTCAAAACCCGTATTATAGCGGTCCAATGATCCGCACTCGGATTGCTCGTGTACGAACTCAGTTTACTTATAGCATAAGCAATATCTGGCCTAGTACAGCTCATTAGATACATCAAGCTTCCGATAATCCGGGAGTATATTCTACTGAGAAATAGCCTCCCCGCGATTTTTTCGACAAATGAACGCTCGATCTAATGGAGTTCTAGCAACACCAGAATCACCCTTGCAGAATTTGTCGAGAATTTTGTCTACGTAATGAGCTTGACTCAAAACAAGACCGTTACTCGTTCGTTTGATTTTAATTCCTAAAATCACGTCCGCAAGTCCCATATCTTTCATGTCAAATTCGAATTTAACATATCCTTGGTAGACTTGACCATTTTGTCGTTACTACCAACAATGAGTATGTCGTCTACATACAGACATAAAATAACATAGTCACGCCCGTTTCCTTTGAGTAAACGCATTTATCGCTCTCATTGATTTTAAAGCCGTAGTTGATCATCGCGTGATCAAACTTTTCGTGCCACTTCTTAGGGGCTTGTTTCAAAACATACAAAGATTTGATCAATCTACAGACTTTCGTTTCGGTTCCCGGAGCACGAAAACCCTCGGGTTGCTCCATATATTTCTTCTTCGTCTAATTCACCGTTTAAGAAAGCTGTTTTGACATCCATTTGATGTACTTCCAAATTTCTTAAGGACGCGATAGCAAGTATCATCCTTATCGAATTTATTCTCGTCACAGGAGAATATGTATCAAAGTAATCTAAGCCTTCGCGTTGCTTGTATCCTTTGATAACAAGTCTGGCTTTATACTTTTCCACAGACCCGTCTGGTCTCATTTTCTTTTAAAGATCCATTTTGATCCTAAAGGTTTACATCCCTTTGGGAGATCAACTAACTCCCAAGTATGATTCTGCAAAATAGAATCAATCTCGCTTTTTATGGCTTCTTTCCATAAAGGCCCGTCCACGGAGCTCACTGCTTCGTCATAAGTCAGCGGTTTCCTTTTCAATCAAATATGTAACAAAGTCGTCACCAAAAGATTTCTCTATTCGGGCACGCTTGGTTCGTCTCGGTTCAATCTCATGAACCGTACTAGGAGTCTCGGTTTCTATATCATCTCGTTTAGATGTACCGGATCCATAATCGGATTTACAAGGAAATACATTTTCAAAGAAATACGCATTCCTTGATTCCATGACCATGTTCTTGTGTATATCCGAAATTTCGAATCATATACAAGAAACCGATATGCCGTACTATTGTGTGCATATCCTATGAAAATACAGTCCACCGTTTTAGGACCAATTTTTACTGCTTTAGGCGCAGGTACGGCTAGCTTCGCCAAACACCCCACATTCGCAAATGTTGGTACGAAGGCGTTTACCTTTCCATAACTCATATGGAGTTTTATTCATTTTCTTTCGAGGTATCCTATTTAATAGGTAATTACTCGTCAAGATAGCTTCGCCCCACATATTGGCGATAGACCTGAACTCAGTAACATCGCATTCATCATCTCTTTTAATGTGCGATTTTTTCGTTGGCCACTCCGTTTGATTGAGGTGAATACGGGGCGGTCAATTCATGGACAATACCATGTTCCACACAGAAGCTCCCAATTGGCGCTTCGTATTCTCTACCTCGATCACTTCTCAATCTTTTAATTTTCTTACCGAGTTGCGTTTCAACTTCGGTTTTGTAGAGAACGAATTTCTCTAATGCTTCGTCTTTGCTCTTAAGCAAATAAACATAGCAATATTTGGTGCAATCATCAATAAATGTTATAAAATATTTATGCCACCACGTGTTTGAACGTATTTCAAATCACATAAATCGCTATGAATCAATTCAAGCGGTTCGGTACTTCTTGCTACCGAAGGGAAAGACGATCTCGTCATTTTTGCTTCAACGCAAATTTTGCATTTATATTTCGAATAATAATTCGAATGTTGGAATATGGTCTATTTAATTAATCGACGTATCGATTCAAAATTAACGTGACCTAATCTACCGTGCCACAAATTGGAAGATTCAAGCAAGTAAACGGAAGAACGTTTTTCATTCTCATTTACAATAGTCATTACATTCAGCTTGAACAAACCATCACAGGCATAACCTTACCAACAAAACACACCCGACTTAGACAATATCACTTTGTCAGATTCAATAACAATACGAAAACCGTGTTTGTTCAACAAGAATCCCGATATAAGGTTCTTGCGAATTTCCGGTACATACAACACATCTTTCAGCGTTAGTATTTTTCCGGACGTCATCTTGAGCATCACGTTCCCTTTTCCTTCGACGGTAGCAGCAGCCGAGTTGCCCATGTAGATCTTTTCTCCTCAAACGGCTCACAGGTAGAGAAGAATCTATGTTCGTGCACACATGACGTGTAGCACCGGTATCGATCCACCATTCTTGTGGATTCGACCCAATCATGTTTTACCTCCGAAACCATCGCGACGAGGCTCAAGTCCTCAACTTCTTTGGTGATGTCTTTCACCATATGGCCTCGTGTTGCTTCTTTGGAAGTCGACAATCCGACGACTGTGGCCTAGTTTGCCACAAATTGAAGCACTTCCCTTGAACTTATAGTTCGGCTTAGCGACGCCTCCGGTCGCCCCAAGTTTCGCTTTGGGTTTAACCGCGCCTTTGCCCTTTTTAGAGCTATGCTCCACCACATTTACTTTCGGTTCAGATGAGCTCGACACTCTCTTTTCCGACCTTTTGTGTCTTCTTCGATTCGAAGTCTAACAATCAGATCCTCCAAAGACATCTCCTTGCGCTTATGCTTGAGATAGTTTTTGAAGTCTTTCCAGCCCGGCGGCAGCTTTTCAATAATAGCCGCTACTTGGAAAGATTCACTCAGAACCATCCGTTCTGCATGGATCTCGTGCAAGATCAATTGGATCTCTGTACTTGACTAATCACAGTCTTGGAATCGACCATTTTATAATCAAGGAACCGTCCGACAACAAATTTCTTTGTACCGGCATCCTCAGTTTTATATTTCCGGTCTAACGATTCCCACAATTCCTTAGCCGTAGCGACCCGCACCATACACGTTGTACAGAGTATCGCTTAGGGCATTCAGAATGTAATTACGACACAGGAAATCAGAGTGTTTCCATGCATCAACAGCGATCATGACCTCAACGTTTGTCTCGCCGTCGTTCACCTTAGGCTCGACCTCTTTCAAGTAGTTGGCCAAGTTCAGCGTGGTGAGATAAAAGAGCATCTTTTGCTGCCATCTCTTGAACGTCGAGGCTGTCCCCATAAATTTCTCCGGCTTCTCCAGGTGGTTGATCGGTACGCTTGGCTTCGTAACCACAGGTATGGCAGTGGGAATAAAAGTAGTAGGGAGAATGTCAATGTTTCCTTCGTTTCTCGTAGATTCTTGGTTGTTGTGGAAATCCACGTTGTCTGACATCTTTGCGGGATCGTTGGATCTATTTTAAGATTGTTGGCTGGGATAAAAATATTCGAAGATTGTGTATTACACAATTTCCTTAAAATAGATTCGCTCCCTCACGTATGTGCTAGAGGTTCACGAGCGTCTATTTCCCAGGATACTTCGAAAACACACGGCGTTCGTTTAGCACAAAAACGACACCGACTACGAACGGAAATAAGAACGATAGCAGAGAATATTTTGGGAATTATTTTCTTATTTATCTTCTTTTTAATTCTTGTATATTGTTGTGTTTTTTTCCTTTGGCCAAATGACCTATTTATAGCCAAATATTGGAATAAAAAATAAGTAATTTTTTTTTTTTATATATATAATGGAATCACACGTTGAATTGAGTTGTAGAGTGGTTAAAAACCACTCATTTTGAAAGCCACCAATCCCAACTTCTAGAAGTTGGGCCTTCTAGAAGTTGGGCCTATGGGCCAAAACCGAAGCCCGATAGCTTAGTTTGAAAGCCCAAAGCCCAAACCAAAACCCAATAGCTTAATTTAAAACCCAAATTCTCATTCAAATAAATACTTTACAAAATTAAATTATCTAACAATTCTTGATGTGTAAGGTGATCTGCCAATTGGTAATGAAGGATCACATATGCTGTTGTTTCTTGTTTGTTGATGATGAAAAGCAGATCCATGTGGAATTGGCTGACCACTGCATGTTTCAATTTATTTGATTAGAGACTATGTTAAAGGGGACACCAACACGAAATAGAGAAAAGAAAATAAATAGGTATGTTTTTACCTTGACATGTAACCCTAAGTGATGAGTAGGTGCTAGGTCATTAGTGAAGACCAGGTGACGAGCTTTGTTCAAGGTTTCTGTCTCCCTCTCTGGCAAAAATATTTTTAAGTAAATATATATGTCAATTAACCACTTAAAAAATAACATAAACTATATATTATTTAAAATGAGGCCTCGGGTTTAGGTAGAAGAAGTAGTAAAGACCTGTGTTTCCTGCTGGGAACAAGATGCAAGATTGACAATGAAAAACTTTGAAGGAGAGTTTAATTTTGATTGGTGATCCAAGTAAAAAATACATGAAGAAACACACAAAAGTATATATGTAGGAGGATATATATATATATATTATAGATACAATTATATTACTTAAGTGCCTGATATATATATATATAAACTAACTTTGCTAAAATCCATGTACTGTTTTGCAATACTATTTCGAAGTTTGCAGAAAAGATGCAGTTGACTGTTTGACTTTGCAATATAATATTGGTATTTTTGTACATTGGAAGATATATGAATGAAGTTATGACAAGATTTAACCTTGGCGATGGCGATTCATGTCCCCCAAGAGCTTGAGATTTGCA
The DNA here is from genome assembly GCA_027422505.1 of Craterostigma plantagineum. Taxonomy (NCBI): domain Eukaryota; kingdom Viridiplantae; phylum Streptophyta; class Magnoliopsida; order Lamiales; family Linderniaceae; genus Craterostigma; species Craterostigma plantagineum. The sequence goes on from JAPQWV010001797.1 coordinate 8,759, forward strand.
GAACTTAGGGAACAAAATCTGCACTCGTAGACCTTATCAGAGTCATCTTTGCCTTCCTTGGAGCCGTTTTTTTCTTCTCCTGAAACCTCCTGTCACTATGACGACCAATTAAAGTAGTAATTATTTTGATGAGACTTGTCTTAAGTTATGAAGCCTAAAACCCTAACCCTGATGATAAATCTCAGAAAAATAAACGGTACGCAGACCCACATATTTTTAGACACTGTCTTGATGTTTGAACTTTTAGGGTTGTTTGTGAAAATCAGAAAACCCTAGAAAGAAGCTATAAGAGACAAGGAGGGGAATTAAAAAAAAAAAGGACACGCCACACCAAACCAGAATTTTCTAACACAACCTTGTTGATCACAGAGAAAAGAGAAGAAACGCAGAAATGATAACCTTTGTCAGAATTTTCCTTTTTCTTGAATTTTTTTTCCAATTACCAACTTTTAAGAAATACAAGTTAAATCTATATACCAGCAGATGAAGAGCTGTCTTCTGAGGCTTCTTTACCATCTCTTGTATAATCTTCAGGTAAGTATTTAGGTCTAGGGATTCCCTCCAGGCCTCCTAGGAAAGAAACAGAGATAAAAATATGTGCATAATAAACAGAAACATATAGGAAAGAAAGAGTTTAAACATCAACAGAAAACGTGGTCCAAAGTGCTTCAAATCATCAAATAATTGAACAAGTAGCTACTATATAGCTTGATATAAACTTAAGATCGGTAAGAGTGGGGTAATTAAAATTTTGTGGGGTGAGGTCTAAATGAAAAACATACATGGAACCGACAGTGAGAGACAGAACAAATATTATCTGATGTGAGGTGATAGATATATGGAGTAGAAGAGAACTAACTAAGAACTTTAGTTTTGGAACTGATAGTGTGGTTATTGATTGATATATAGTAGTGAGTGACGGGGTTTGGTTTCGCATTTTATTTTCCATTTGTTTTTTCTATGTTTCCTCTATCAATAAAAAAACCTCAAATATCTCTCTCTCTCTCTCTAGAATTGAAAGAACATCATCAAAAAGACAGAAGTCTCGTGACTGTTAACTTGAAAAGTAGAGTCTTTGTTAGATGGTGCATGGAAGTGTCATTTGGTTTATAATGAGAGTATGAGAGGGACGTTGCCTTATATTTTTTCGTGATAAAACCCTATATAATGTATAGATACCTATAAAGGTTTTTATTTATTACCATAGACCTAGCTAGCTAGTTGTTTTGCATGTACAATGCCTATAGAAAACAAACACGCAGGTACAAAGCCAAGAACAAAACACATTCTCACATATGCGTATGGTCTGATAACAATGTATAGCTGTATGCATATTTTTGTGTATTGATTTGAATAACTAATCAATCTTCTATTTTCAGGGGTTTTGCCATTAATCAGCCATTTGTTTGTGCATGTGAGGATTGCCAAGATTTTTTATTAAGTTATGAGTTATTAGAAAAGACTGTAGTACTACTTATGATATAACTGGAACATACTCCAAACATTAGAACGTTTATTTTTCCAAACGAAAATTAATTAAGCTATTTAGAGATTTTTGAAGAGAATGTCATACACAAAAAGGAAAAAAATGATAAAAAAAGATGATTCGTTTATATTAGCTCGATGGTCGTCGCTAAGCGATCAATCGCTCAATGAAAAAGCAGATTCAAAGGCGATTGATCATAACTTCTTTTCTTAACATTTTACACCATCCAAAAAGTGAAAACCCTTTCCTTATTGCTCCATGTGAGCTAATTCCTTTTTTTTTAATCATCTTGAGTCTTGATGCTATGATCTTTACAATGTACATATATGAATCTCCAACTTTTAAAGCAGAACACAAGTTCAGTTATGTGACTTCATATATGGGAGCTTATATATGTGATTCGTAACCCTGGAAATGCTAGAAAATTTGATTAGCTCATCATCCATAATATATGATGAATCGAGAAAGAATGGATAATGTTAAAACTGATAATAAAAAAAAAATCACCATAGTATGTCTTGGATGCGCACCACTAAAGCTTCATTCGATTGATTGCCTAGAGGCATTCATGGGATGATACACAACAGATAAAAACGAGCATTTTCTTGGGCTATGGCTATCCTTGACATATATAGATAATATCCCATGATAACAATAGGAAAAAATCGAACTATACAACAACAGAACATTATGAAGAGGCAAGGAGGAAATTTCAAGAAAAGCAAAACAAATCTATTTAAAGTTTACAAAAGCTTTCCATGTAATAACACACAAGTCAATCAAGGAGTGCATTAAAAACCCTGTCAACAGCCAGAAAAATCCCAACCCTAGTTTTTAATAATTTCTTTTGAAATTGTGAAGCTTTGGCACAATATACATTAAGGGGAAGCTAAAACGCTGCATATCGCATTACAATGACTGTGCAGGCATGCTCTTTTTTATGATAAGAAGAGAATAGCATATGCTTAACGCATATAACGCTTTATTAGTTACCTATGTCCATCCATGTAGGCCTTTCTGAGGGAGACTTCATGTCGTTTAATAGTCCTTTGAAAGCTTCTGAAACTAGTTAATTTTGATGAAACGTTGTTCATTAATTATTATAGGGCCTATCGGTTAAAATATGTTCACATATGTCAGTCACCAGATATTTTTTAAATTTAATCGATTTTGAAGATGTTTAATTCCTCACCACATAAACATGCCACGCCACTAAATTAAAAATGGGTCGTTGGTGTTTACCTAATATTTCAAAAGTAGTGGATATTATTAAAAATCTCATTGCTAAACCAAACATTAAATAACCTAGTCTTCAACTTAGTGGAATATTGGACCTCTTCTATAATATTCAAGGACTATTGGTTTTGGCCCAAGTAGGCATACGAAGAAGGCGGCCCATGTTATAACATCTCATATCTCCAATGTGATATAAATCTAGACACTATTTTTAGATTACTTCATCATCCAACTCTAAATATAGCCTTATCATAGGTTTTTTTTTTTAATTTTAAAAATTGCTTTTATATATTAAAATTTTTTAATAGTAATAAATAGGAGTTATGTATTGAATATTATTTTTAGCGTGGAAAATAGAGTTAATAGATTGACCTAAAATTAAGGTGGAACACATAATTAATAATTGAAGTAAAAACACTATCATCAATTGAAGTTGAAGTAAATAACGAGAGAGAAAGGAACAGTTCACACAAAAATCCAACGAAGAAAGGACTTACAAGGTACAACCAATTACAGCGTCTCTAGATCAAAAGAAGTACCACCGACCCACTATCATTGTTGCAAAACTCGGGCTGGGCGCCGAGTACTCGCCGCCTAGGCGCTAGGCGCCCGTTGCCGAGGCGATTTCTGCCTATTCGGGCCACATAGGCGGTTGAACCGACTACTCGGCGCCCAAGCCGAGTAATCGCGAGTATCCCGAGTAATTAGCGATTACTCGTTATATTAAAATATTATTAAAAAATTGTTTATATTAAAAATAAAAGAAAATCCCAAAATCTAACCCTTCAATCGTCACTACCCATTACCCAACAAGCCAACACAGAAAAAATCAGATCTTCGTCGCAGCCTCCCCTCATCGCGGTAACGCCTCAGCCCTCAGCCCAGCCACAACCCATCGCAGCCTTAGTCCAGCCTCAAGCCACTGCCCGTCGAAGCTCCTCTCTTCACGCGGCCACACGCACACCTCAGCCTCAAGCGGCCACGCCTCCGGTCAGCCCAGCCACAGCCCGTCGCAGCTCAGTCCAGCCTCAAGCCACCTCTGCCAGTCGGAGCTCCCCTCATTGCCACGGCTTCTCAGCCCACCTCCCCCGTCTGGTATATATTTTATTTTTATAATTTATTTAAGAGCTGCAAATCGTGCACTGATAATTGTTCAGATTTGTTTTGTAATCATGATTAATTGCTGTGTTTGTGATGAATTGTATAAAATAGATTTGTTGTACTTTGTATGAAATAGGTGTGAAATAAAAATAGGTATGCTTTCGATTGGTCTAGTTTTGAGCTCCAAGTTGTAATTGTCTTCTTCGATGTTATGGATTATGCAAGATAACAACACGCGTTTTTGATTTGATTTCAGACTTCAAGATGACATCCTCAAGCGCAGCTTCTCAAAGTATTTCTCAACCATCCAATGTTCCATCAATCTCAAACGAAATTCAAAAGACGTTGGATGGGATTATGGCATGTTAATTGAGGGAAGAAACATGGATAAAGTTCAATGCATCAAGTGCGGGAAGATGATGAGTGGAGGAAATTCACCGAATCAAAGAACACATAGCGCATATAACTGGGAATGTTGCTCCGTGCTCGAAATCTTCAAAAGAAGATCAAGCTATCTGTAGAAATGCCATCAATGAAGCAAAACTTAAAAGGAGAAAGAAGAAGGAGGAAAATGTAGAGTTGCGATCACAAGTTAATATCCGCTCCGACTCTAATGAAGAGGATATTCTTGAAGGTCAACTAGAAGAGTCTCTTGGGCAATTGAAATCAGTCCGTACTCTTGGTCCCATGGATAAGTTTGCTAGTGCTATCAATCCGGAGACTACGACGGTTTTCCGGTAAGAGCAAGGTACGGGATCAAAACATTAATGAAGCACTCTTCAAACAAAGAACTGAGTCCGTCCGAGAATATGTTGGTGATTGGGTTTATGAAGCCGGTATTCCATTTAATGCTATTGAGCTAGATAGCTTCAAGATGATGGTGGAAGCGATTGGTCAATTGGACCCGGATTTGTGCCACCGACAAGATACGAATTGACAGTACCACTATTAAGGAAAGCAGTTGATAAAACTAAGACTTTGTTGAAGACACCGAAGCGGTTAGTGTATTTGTCACGAATGATGTTATATTATTTTTATTATTGTTCTTTTTTTAGAAAGATATTTGTCACGAATGATGTTATATTATTTAGTTTGTTAACTTGTTTCTTAGGTTCATACAAAGAAAAGGAATAGGCTTAGTGCAACTCTACTCAATAATCTTGTATTATCCAATTTAATGCAAGATTATTGAGTAGACAAAAAGAGAAAAAGAAGAAGCGATGTAGATGTTTTATGTTCATATGATGCTACTACCGCACAAGAATGGATTGTTGATGGAATTGAAGTTATTGACGATGATGTGATTGAGGAAGAGGAGGAAGAGGCCGATAAGGTCAGACATGCACAATATCGACCGATAAGAGAATTGTATGATGATGATTTCGAATCTGAGGATGAGGTAAACGAGGATAACTTGGAGGCATTTCACGAGGATGCAATATGTTGATGTCTTTTTTCTATGATGGACCAACTTGTTTTTGTTTCAATTAATGTTTGTTGGTCCAGTGGGTCTCTTTTCTTTGTTTCGGATGCTAAATTTTCAAACTAAACTGTATTTCGATGTTACTTTTGTTGGTCTTGTTTCGAGATGTTGTGGGAATGCTTGAATATTTCACGGTAATGTTGATCTTGTTTTGTGGGAAATGATGTGGAATCCTTACAAAATGTAGTGGGGATCAAGTATGTTAGAGTATTTTTTGCACTGAAAAAAAAAGACATATAAACCGACTAATTTCCGCCTAGAATCCGCCTAGGCCCCGCCTAGTCCGCCTAGGCGTAGGCCCCCCTCGGGCGCCCGACTAGCGCCTAGCGAGTTTTGCAACATTGCCCACTATGCATTGGCCGACCTTAAACTACCGATGATACATCCACGTGTCGATGTATAAATGGTTACCAAGAAAACATTTGTAATTTCCAGCAACAGATGAATTGTTAGCACTTGCTTGAGGCGGTTAGTTAGATTTTTTAATGATTTAGATTAAACTATTAATTTGTAAGCTTTGGGAAGTTGTGCGAGGAGGACGAATTAATGCCGTTGTAGGCACCGCCGGCGTGATTCACTAATAAAGGACTTCTATTATGTAATATTTAATAAAGTGTCTAATATTTAAATTTCATTTAGTTAGACCATGACTTGGCCTGTTTTCATCTTTATCGCGGTTTTGCCCTTATCTCACGCACTTTGTTAACATTTTGACATCAATAACAGGAATTGTTATGAAATTGAAATGAAAACATATAGGGGAATACTGTCATTCAGAGTTTTAATATCTTTAAATTAAATATTTCAACAAATAATAACATCGTGCATTTCAATAATATGAATATTATTCTAGAAAGCACGGAGACCCAACCCCAAGACATTAAAACGTACGGCTACCTACGGAGTTCAGTGTTTTCAATATGTTACCGTCTTCGAAATACCACTTGCAATAAGCATCTAAGATAAAAGTATATATAAATTACATACACTCATTCAACTCTCGAGATCTGCTTTGCTTTTCAGACAACGCACGTTAATGCACATACATATATGTAACGTTCACGAATTTATTCATTAGATGAGATCTTAGTTACTGCAAATGGCAAAGTAGGAACAGATATTTTATATATAATAACTGTATTAATATCAGTAGTTGTCTCCCACGCACAAACTACTTTCGTGCCGATTTATTTTTCTTTTTACTATTATGACAATTTATCTTTTTCTTTCTCTTTCCAATTCCAACTTCTCGTTTTTATAAATCCGAAGGATTACCTTTGCAAACCTTCTTCCTCTAAAACACAGAGACTGACCGACTTGAGTTTCTCCTACCTATAAAAACTTGTATTGTACTATCTTAGTCTTAATTTGCAATTTCGTTTCTTTGAAGACGAATAATATTTCCTCGTTTCTTCTCTGCAGTATTTCAGGGTAATAATAAGCTTTTCCTCTTCTTCCATCCGCTTGTAGTTTCAGATTAGTTAGTTTGTTAGTTAGTAATCCCTTTGAGCCCCAAAGAAAGAAAAAAAACATAAATTTAGGATAGGTAAGTAAATTTCCCCCAATATCATAACAGGTCTATAGCTTGAAACTTTGGTTCTCTTGGGAGTTTTTGAATTTGATGGCGTGACAGAGAAATTATTTCTTCTTACAGTATGAAACCATGTTCTCAAGTTCTTTTTACCTCAATCGAAATTCAATTCAATCACAGACAGGCCGGAAAAGATATGAATTTTTTGGTATAGTAAAATTATTATGCTTCGGTTGTTTGTAAGCTATGATAAACATATTTTATTACATAAGAAGAGGTCAGATTAAATCTCATCTTAATTGGACCGTACCCAACTTGAAACAAAAGCTAAGCATAGAAAGAAACAAAAATAGCATCTTCGCCAAGAACCGCATAAAAGCTACAAGTGTGTTGCAACACTCTTTCTTTTGCTCAACTTGTTCTTTTTTTTTTTTAATAATAGCAGGCCAGTTTCAATATATGCTTTGGGATGATTGGAAGATATTTATTTAGAATTTCTTATTGTAAAGAAGAAAGAAGAAGATGAATCACTGGCGATTCAGCAGAAGAGAGAAGCTGTGGTTTGCCCTAAGCCACGTAGGCTCACTTAGATAAACTCCATGTTTGATGAAGCACCCCAGCCCATGAGATGGCATATTTGGTAATTACTTCATTTTTTCGACCCCTTTTGGCGATTTCATTCATTCTTTTTTTTCTGATTTTTGGTTTTCACCAGCAGCCATGGCCCATAATAATCAAGAGGCTTGTGATGCTAAAGCTGGAAATGAGCTATTGGAAATCATCTTAGCCAAGGTATGTTTTTTTAAGCAGATATTATTCTTGATTTACTTCAATGCTACGTTTGGATTCCGAATTTCGATTGAAAATTCGAATTTCATCCAAATCACCCGTTTTGGCAATCCACTGGATTTGGATTGGATTTCATTCAAATCCGGGGATGATTTGAACCTTTGTTATTTTTTGGATTTGAAATGCGATGATATTTGACCCGTTTTCGAAATACAAAGCCAAGTCCGTAAAAGTAAAAAATAAATAAGTAATAAAAAAAGCTTGTGAGCAAAGAAAGGCTCACGAGCCAGCTCGTGGACCGAGTTTGGCAAACATGAACTTGAGCTCGAGTGATTAATATGAGCTTGGCTCAACTAATATGAGCCCGCGTTCGATTTCACGATTTCGGGCCAGCTCACCGAACTCACGAGCTGACTCATCGGACTCATGAGCTGACTTGGTTGTTCATCTTTCACCCGATGCGTACCTACTCTCGAAATCCTAAAGTTTGCCAAACAATAATTTGGATTTGAAATTCGAATTTTGAAATCATAATTTGAAATCATGTGATTTCGTTCAAATACCTGAATCCAAACGCAGCCTAAGCTCTTTTGATGCGAGGTTTCAGTTATGAAAAATAGCAAAGAGTTTTCTTCTAATTTTGTAGGGTGGAGGTCCTTATGGATCGGAAATAGACTCTTCGCCTCGATATTTTTCCGGGTCGCCGCCGGTCGAGCATCTAAACCCGCTAATTAATGACTCTCTTTTCCGAGAAGAAATTTGATCCCATTTTTCAACGGGAAATTATTTATTACCCTCCGATTCCACACGCCGTGGTGGTGGGCCCCCTTAGGGTCGAGGGTTTCGAGTGTCTCGACGAGACAGGCGAAATCGGAGTATTTCTACTGTGGCTTGATTTTTATTATTGGTGACAATATTTTGAAGAGAGGTTTTAAGAGTCGAGGAAAGGGATCAAACTTGTCTAATGTTTTGTAAATAATAGAATGTCATGCGTGTGTTTGTATATTTTATCGAGGTAAGGGATGTGTCTCGATGTATGAATGAGGGTGAGATACAACTGAATATGTTGCTGCTACCGGTATGAGAGTGAGAGGGGCTTTTTTTAGTAAATTAAAGGGTAAGGGTTCTTTTTGTAATTCTGCATAACTTGCGACTAGTCGGCTTGTTTTCTGTAATGACATTTCACGTTGTAAATGAAATAACATATCTACTATTGTAACTAAAGTATTATGCTGATACAATTAATAACCATAAAACACCACAATAATAACCATAAAATGCCACTATAACCATAAAATACCACAATAACTGTGAAACGAAAGTTATGTTACAATTTTTGGTAAGTTATGTTTTAGGTCTTTAAATCTATGGTTGGGTTGGGTGGTACTTGAATTAATATTTTTTCTTTTTTCGGATAGGGATGAAGGAAGGGTAAAAGTTAAACAGAATGCGCATTTATTTTATTCTATTTTATTTGTTGTTTGGGATGGAATGGTCCTATTGAGTCACCAAGACACAACCTCAAGTTCGCATGATTATTACGAGTGTGTTGAAATAAATACTTCCTAATTTCTAATTACCAAAACAATCCGATTTGAACCTTCCTTAACCTTTTAAATAAGCAACTTTCAATCATGGTAATTTAAAGAGAAGATACTCGCTCATTAAAATTTCATCTCGTGTCACCCTCGAAATGGTCGCGGGAAGTCTCTATTTATACGTCTTCGAACTTAGCCAACTTCCCACAATGACTTAGCAACGTCCACTAACGTCCACTAAGTAGATTTGGTCCATTAGTGACCCTTAGGGACGGACTTGTTCAGCTTCAATTGCTCGGTCTTCACTTGAGCTTCAAGTCTTCTATTTTTAGCATGTTCCTTTCCTTTTCGCTCTAGCTTATCCACACTCTTTCCACACGATTTGATTTGCTTCCAGCACTTATCCATATCCTGCATAATACTAGAAAAATGCCACGTCATCAATAAAACAAGTTTTGGGCATGAAAGATAAAACTGAGATAGGGAACATTCTCGGCCAACAGATCTTGACTAGAATGTTACCCCAACATTGCCAATGCTGAAAGCTCAACATTAACAGATGCTTTCCAGAAACATAGTGTATTTTTGTGTGGCTGGAAGTGGTTTCCAAGATGTGATGATCGGCCATGGGCAAGCGTCTTTTGGACACTTATTTTCCTTCCTATGCTATGTTTTTTTCATGTTGAATCTATGTATTTTTTTGCTATCTATTCTGAGCCAAAACGTTTTGTTTTGCGGTGTTTTTTTCTTTAGTTGGTTGTAGTTGCCACATATAACTTTCTTTCATAAAGTTTCATGAGGCTTGCTTGAGTCTTTTATCTCATTGTAATTACTTTGGTTTTTAACAGAAATCGATTGGGAAAACAAAAAAAAAAGAATCAATATGAATTAAAAAGAATTTGATATACCATGGAAGAACGAAGCACATCAATATCAAGTTTCATTGCATTCGACAAGCCGAAGAAAATGGTGAATTGAAACTCTTTTCATTGTTATTCCGATGATATGTCAATATTTTGATGAAGCTCTTGCCTAAAGATAATTAAAAATTCTAAAAGTCAGACGCGACACAAAATATAATGATGATGTTTGATGTTATCTTTTTGTTAAATTTCAACTGACCATTTGAAGATATATTAGCTAGTCAAAAGATGACTTTTTGAAGCTTTTGTTACATAACTACCGGCGGAGCCACTTTGCAGAGAACCACAAAAATCGTTACATATGAAACCTCAATTACAAAACTAGTTATATTTTAACAATACAAAATTAACCAACTTATGGTTGTTATTATTAGTTTTCACCACAAAATTGTTTAAATTCAAATCCGTTATTATTTAAGATTAGCTTACTAAAGTCTTTATAGTTATATTTTTTAATTCCAAGTCATTTTTAATCATTTTTTCATGAAGATACTAACATATTCTAAGAGTGAGAACTGGAATTCATATATTTATTTTAGCTACAAAAAAATGCACCCAGCCAACTTACCTGCATTTTTTAGGGGATCGATAGTGTAATCAAAAAGTAAACAAATAACACACAGACCTTGAGGATTATGGTTACTTTACAAGCTTTCCATTTTCAAAATCTATTCATTTTTGCAATTCTCTTAGCCAGTTTGCCTACCCGAAAATAAAAAACGAAAGAAATTTGCCCTACGCATATAGTGTTATAAATATCTTATCTTATATAATTATATAAATGTAGGTGTTCTCATATGATGCCAAGTCCCTTAACTTAAGACATAAATTAAATAATTAAACCCCCACAAAATTTCTCACTATCACATGAATTTCACAGTAACTTCCCACCATCAAACATAAATTTAGTAATTTTATTAACATCTAAAAATTACAAATAGTTAATACGGTAAAAAACTATTCTATGTTATATAAATGTTTTTAGTTCTCTTAGAGTAAGTCAATCAATTATAACCCGAACTAATGAAATACCAAAAGCTATCTTCTGAGTTTTAACGGGCTAAATGGCATAGTGAGGTCCAAGTTTTAATAGATTAACTTATATTCTATGAATCTATTATGAAGATGATGATCATAAAACTGCTCAAGAGAAACCAACAATTCCTATGTCCCTATTGAGAACGTTGCTAGAGCCAAGGTTAAAGATAAAGTTATCAATAGTTTCAAAATAACTAAGTTTGAATTCCATGAAAAAAATAAATCTCTCAGCAGCATTTCCCCTTAATTACATAAATATTTACACCTCACATACTCCCTTATTGAACGGCTCTCCACTAAATTCATGCTCACAAGCTTTTCCCTCCTTCACTCTCTTACGCCATATTTTTAACTGCTTGGTTTAAAAAACCTACCCATTAAACGCCCACATTATCTTCACACATACATCCATGGTTTCTACGGTTAACTTTTTCTTACCATTTATAGATATATGATCTTTCTGGCTTATGTTGGTAGTTATGGTTGTATCCCATGAACATCAATGTAATGACTCTTTTTTGTCTGAAATAGCCAGTTTTTGCAACCTAAACGACGATCCTTCTTGAAGCACACAAAATAATGGCATTAAAATTTGGTTGCATTATTGCATTAAAACGCTGCCATGCTCCTCCTAGATTATTATTATTCAAGTACAAGAGCGTACTATTCTTACGCAATGCTTCAATAAAAAAGTTGGAAGCAGATAGGCTCAAGCGAGAAGAAATCGAGCACGTCCATGAAACCCTCGACTTCTCCAAGTGGAAGGTAATATTTTGTTCTCTAACATGTTATAAGTAGAGAGAGACCTTCCATGATTTCACTTTCAGCATTTTCATATAACATATAAATAGGTTCTCATAGGAGAAAACGACTGGCAAAATCATTCGATGGGCAAAGAAGGGTCCCAAAGATACAGAACTCAAAACCTCCCCAACTGCACCTCTTGCCCCGGGATTTACGAGCTTGGCGTTGGGATTGCTTCGTCATTAGAAATAACAACAAGTCATCATCATCATCATCATCATCATCATGTGTGCTTGATCAGTCGAGGTTGGTGATGCCCATATATGTTGGACGAGCTGATAGAGTTAGAAGTAGGCTACAACAGTACGGTAGAGATGGGTCCCACCTGAAGAATCATGGAATATTCTCCGAGGTTTTGTCCAAGGGATTTCCCATTGTTTGCAGATGCTTTCTTGTAAGTTTATTAATATCGATCGTAAAGTTCTGATTATATCCCTCGCTTTATGTGAACAAATTATACATTCTGATGTGATTATATCGAGACGGCGAGCTTAGAGGATGCGAAGGAGATTGAAGATCGATTGCTGATTAGGTTTGATTATGCGCTCAATGAGAAGAAAAATGGAAAACGTCGGCCTGATGATATTCTCAGCAGACTCTGATTGGATAGAGACGACGACAATCTTCTTCATATCTCTGAGCCACTTATAAGCTTTTAGGTTATTATCGTTTGGCGAATAGGAATCGTTTAATAAGGTTGACGATTTTCATAACTTAACATTACTGGATATTTCATTGATGATCTCTCTATTAGGAATTGTCCTTTAGCAACTCCATTCGGTTTGTTTATCAAATATATACAGCTACGCAACATGCTTATTGAGACCGAAAAGGAGAAAAGAGTCCATCACTTTAGAATATACTAAAGAGAAAGATTTCACGTTATACTATTCTTGAGATGATGAGAGATATGTAGTTCTGATATCATATTATGGTTGAACTATTGTGAAAAAGCCTTGCTGATTTCATCTTCTTTTATACCGTAGCATTTATATAATACTATATATACACAATATACATATTTCAGTTGATATGTAGATACCTAACGAATCAACTAAACTAGTTGTGCAACTGCTTGTGTCTTGTCCTGCGATCATCCTTCCTTGTTCCTGCAATATCCAAACAGATTTTAGTAGAACTAATCAAACACCATCATTAGTCCACAAAAAAAAAATCATTAGTTTAGCTATTCAATATACTCATTATACACACACACACACACATATAATATATATATGAAATTCTTGCACATACTGATCCGTTTCTTCTTGATCTGAACTGAGTCAAATGTGGTATGAAAACCCCAGTCCCATTACCACTTCTCCAAAGACTCGTCATCCACGCAGGCGGTACTTGCAATTCATTGCCCAACCAATTGTAATAACTTCTCATTCGTCTAAATCGTAAAGTGTTGTGGTGATTTAATCCATCTCTTCTAGCGTACAACTGCTTGTTCGAATACAGCCCTCGACCAACTTCATCCTCATTGTCTTCATCTTCATCCGTTAATTGGAAGACCTGCCTCCTAAGTTCACGGTAAAAAGTATCATCATATTCTTCTTCTTCTTCTTCGCAAACTCTTGGAACGAGGATATTATGTTATTTGATGTTGTGTACATTTCTTTGGTATCCATGGGAAGGTTTTGGTTCATAAGCTTTCTCTGTGATGGGTGGTAATGAAATGTATTTCCTCGAGTATTTTATTTATACGTTTGAATTAAACATCTATCGGTTGAAGGATGAATGAGTTATGAGAACTGAAAACATCGGTCAAGGAATCTGCTTCCACGTGGTAGTCAATGTGAATACAAATGTGTGCTTATATTTGTATGTTAATGCGTTTGTCTCGACATTTGTCGTTTCAATTCATATTGTGTAGTGTATATAACTCGATTTGAATTGATTAATGATTTTATTTATAGGTCTTTTAATTATGTTGACCTGTTTTCAAGGCCTGCAGGGAAAAACTCCACTCCAATGTTTGTCAATTTGACATCTGATTCTTAACTATGTCTTTATTACAATATTATAGTCGGTAGACTGCCTTGAAAAATATACTCAACGTGGACTTTGAATCGCTTAATACAAAGTATTAAGAACTTTGAATTGGCGTTTCAAATACAAGTAAAACGGGCTCATACACTTGTTTCTATCTCAAGCTCCAATTCATGGAAAACCCATGTTTATTCTATCTAACTTGGTAATTATATAACATTTTTCTAGTCAAAGGATTAAGTTTGTAGTTTCTAATCAATTTCGGCCGTTTTTCTATATCGTGATTTATGAAATAAGACGATGTTGGAATCAACGATTGGAGAAATAACTGACATATATTACCATCTGCACCATAATGCTACTGCAGTTACTCTATTTGCTATAGTGGAAAATAGCTAAAGAGTTGATCTGCTTCATATTTCTTTTTCTTTCTTATTTTCACCCGAAGAATAAATATTGTATGTAATTCAAGAGCATTGCTGTAATAATTGATTGATCTCAGAATGGAATTCAGTATAAATACCAGAAATTGAAGAACTGAACTGAACTGAAAGTGTCACCTACAAAAAGTTATTCCTGCTACAAAACCAAAACTGCTACATTGATGTGGTTTCTAAGATAAATAAAAACCACATTTCAGCTCACACGTTAGGAGGAGAAGAAGAAAAAATACTCTTCCAACTAACTACTGATTAATTTACCTAATAAATACTTACAATCATGAAAGAGGAGATGGGAAACAAAACCATATTGAAGAAGCATCACTGAGACATCACCAAGTTTGTCAGATGAGGAGGCAAGTGATGGTCGCTGGCATACTTGCAGTTCTCTTTGTCGAATTCAGCGTCGAAAGAATCGACATAAAGTTTCGTACAATTTGCATTTTCAATGCCACGACTTGGATCATTAGTAGCATCACCAAGCACTTTGCGAATCGCCCCTCGGTTACTTCTTTTCTTCCACGAGTATCCCCATCTCCCTGAGCAAGCGCACCGTCTTTTCTCTGATGTCTGGCGACTGGAATATTTGGAGATTTTTTGCTCTCACCATCCTTCGATAGGCTTATTTTAATCACGTTCCTACGTGTTTGTCAAAAACATTGGGAGCGCAGGGCATGTGAGTAGAATCTGAAACTCTGTTCGGCTTAATCTCCTTCTCGTCAAGCCGCAGAGAGTTGCAGCGACGTCTGATCTGTTCTTGAGAATTTGCCAACTGTTGTTGACCCATTCTAAGGAGTGCCTCAAATTGCTAGGAGAGAAGGTCATCTCTTGTCTTTCACCTGCAAATAATGAGTCGAAAATCATATTGCTGATAAGCCTTTAATTAAACACAAATGATAGAGAACTATGACGAAACTAAATGCGTTTTATATCAATCAAGCCAAACAGCTTATAGGCACCTGGGAAATAGACAATTAGCCTATCCTTAGATTCTTTCTTCACAACGATTCCTTCCCACCAACCATCATAGCACCAAGCGTCGACGATGCTGCCAACGGTTATTTCGCAAGAAACTTCGACCTCGGCCAACGACGGACATGTCTGACCATTGTCCTTCCAGGGATACGTATTCCAAGTTCATCTGGTGAAGCTACACGAAATACAGATACCCATTCCTAAAGATAAAAAAAGTAAGAAATATATTCA
Organism: Craterostigma plantagineum; assembly: GCA_027422505.1. Taxonomy (NCBI): domain Eukaryota; kingdom Viridiplantae; phylum Streptophyta; class Magnoliopsida; order Lamiales; family Linderniaceae; genus Craterostigma; species Craterostigma plantagineum. The sequence goes on from JAPQWV010001797.1 coordinate 24,329, forward strand.
TAGGTGGTCTAAACCCAAAAAAATAAATTAAAAGAAGGAAGATGCACCCCTCGTGAACATGAAAATAGAAAAAGAAAGTTACCTCTACAGACTTCGTATCATCAATTGCATCCCTGAGATCTCGATAGCTTACTTTGACCTTGTTTTTTTATCCTTTTGACGATCAAACCCCTAAACCAACAACCCCTAATGCCACTATCTTGAGAAAGAACCTCGACTTGTGAACCAATACTTAAACATTGCACGGAAGGAGATGATAAGGTGCATTCAGTAGGCTTATTTTCCTTATTACCTCGCACTCCTACACGTTCTTTGGTATTGTTAGGAGTAATATTTCTATCCACGGGGTTCAGATATGACTCGCTTCGAATTCTTTTTGTAGGCCTCGATCCAACTGCATCACTAATGGACCTTCTCACCATTGCACTGTCATCTGACAGCTCATGCAATAACGAGAAATCTTCCTCAGAATTTCTTGCTTCCAATAGCCCTTGATGGTTGTGATATCAAATGGCTGAACTCGTCATTCTCAACAGTCTAAAGCATATAAAGGGTGTCAACCCCTTTCGTGTCGCTTCACCGCTATACTTTTTGTAATGCTCTGGACTGAGGATAGTTGCCAGTCCATCAATGCATTCGATACTGAGATCTTGAAGACAACGAGAAAAGAAAACCTCTCTGTCACTACAGTTACCAGGCAAAGTAAAACCAAGCTCATCAATTTTTGTGAAACCATCGTACCACAACCATCTTGTTGCCTCGGTAATCTTGATACAGATCATCCAAGTATGCAACAAGTCTTTTTCCTCTTCCGCCAAAACGTATACAAAATCTTGTAACTGGAAGGTAAAGAAAGTCATACGGATTTATCAGACCAAATTTAAAAAAATACGAGCACATAATGGAGACATAACTTTACATGTAAGATTGACAAACACTTACAGATATTACAATTCCATTGCGACTAAATGACTTGTAATGCCTCCGTTTTTTTGGGCAAGTCCATGGGGAACCTAACCACATGAAGTCATTCTTCCACTGATTCGGATTCTGCAGTTGAACATCCTAGGATGAATTAACAAAGACAAACCTTTACACAACGATAGATAATTGAAACTGTTCATGAAAAAGGAAGCTATAAGCTAACCTTACTGCTATAGATATCAAAATGCCCCCAATATCACCTGCAAACTGCCCAAGGGAACTAGGTTGATTGCCTGGAACCGAAAAAAGAGTATGAATTCGTCACACTACAGTACCCAGCTATCGAATGAATGAAAAAATGTTAATAAATATTTGTATCACTATACAATGACATTAGAAGATGATGGGTAGGTACAGGAAACTCTGCTGAAGTCTTTACGAGAAAACATTGACAGTAGAAACCCAATTATAACTTTCTTTTAGCCCATTCCAATGATTGTAAAATGCACACGTAATGATACCATCCAAAACTGCACCTAAAGGAAAATCAATTTCAATAAAGCATCTCCTTTCAATTAACCTTCACATACTGGCTTCGTCATATTTACCGAAGAGAGAGAGAGGGAGAGCGAGAGAGAGAGAGGGAGGGAGAGATCTGCCTATTCAGGAAAAAATACACAAGCGTGAAGGCCTCCCTACCAGTTTCAAATTCAATAACCAATCTTAAATTCATAAACTCTGGTGAGATATCGAGGAAGATCAAGCTGGGGAGAAAATGTGATCTCGAGGAAGATCAAGCTGGGGAGAAAATGAGATCTCGAGGGAGATCAAGCTGGGGGAGAAAATGAGATCTCGAGGAAGATCACGCACCAAACGCTTGACTTTTTCCTAAAAAGAAAAAAGAAAAGCAGAAACCTCCATCTGGAAAGAAATCTAACAGGTAAAAACGCTTATTTTGCAAGACCTCCATCTAATACTCCACCAGATAGATAATGAAAAAGGATAGCTTTCAACAGAATTGAAAAAAATTTCGTATAAACACAGAGACTCAAACACAAAAATCCAGAACCAATCTGACGAAATCCACAGCGAAAACGAAAAAAAAATTGAATTTTCTAAGTAAGGATAAGGAAGAACATTGGATGCGAGGAAATCTTCTATTTCTTACTTCAAGAAGAAACAACTGAAAAAAGCTAAACAAAAACATCGTGAACGTACCTGAGACAATAGAACGGATCCAATCGACGACGTCTTCACGAGATCTTAGCTTCGCATGACAATCAGACAATCCCTTCATCACATAACGATAGGACATGTGTCTCGGATAACCTGATATGATCGCTCTTCTCTTTCCCGACAATCACCAAATCCCCTGTTCCATCCACACGCTTCAGAAAGTACCTGACCTCCCTCTTTCCCTTATCGCTCGAATGAAACACCTCTTCCCATCCAACGTAATTCGCGGCATCAAAATCCTCCATTAATTGTCGACGTAGCTGGAACCGATACGAAAATCGGAGAAATCTGATCTGAATGGAGATCTAGAGATTAGGCGAGTGTCAAATTTTATCCTGCTAGGATTCAATTCGTGGTGTTTTGTAGGAGCGGAGAAAATAGATAAGGATCAATCAAAAGGGATAAATAATTGGGGGCACAGGAAAAACAGCCATGCGACCTCGGTCCCTATATTTTCAATATTTACGATAGGACCCTCGAGGTTCTTTATGCGTCGTTTGTTATCGAGTGTGCCAAATATATTAGTTTTATTATTGATGCTCACCACCAAATATTAATTACCTTTCAATCAATTTGCTGTGTCACATACAATTTTAGGCTTCATATGTTCATTACAATTATATCCGAAAATTAATTTTGTTTATACATATACTTATAAACTAATTAATATTTTGTTTAAAAATTATGTTATAATATAAAGTAATATAGTACATTTACTGCAATTAATTGCCCACATTTTTTTCTTTTCTCGAAAGAAGAGATTGATTATGGGCCAAGAGCAATTTGCCATAAAGTACAACAATCAAATAAAAGCAGATCGCTATGAAGGTTCTCGACTCTCGCGTAAAGTCAAAATAGCCGACGCAGTGATTTATAATTATTTATTAAATTTTTGTATAAAAAATTGCAAGTGACAGCTAAGCCGGTCATTACTCGTTTTCATTTTCAACCAAAGCTGACCGAAATTTACGGGTCGAGTTGCTTAACCATTACCGGTATTAACCGGTAAAGGTGACGCTGACGTGGAATTCTTAGCCGCTTATCACACCATTCGCCACCTTTAACTACGGTTAGACTTTGGTAGTAAAATAATTGACGGGACAAAGTATAAAATAATAAATTTAACTAGAGTTAATAATCTCGATTATTGTGATTCTTCAATAACTACGACTCGGAAACACCAATTTAACACAATAGTTTGGTTCCTTCGATGTATTTAATATGGACATACACTGAACTGGGTCCGCCTGCAAAATTGTCTATAATATCTTATGCCATATGATATTCAGATAACGTTAAATAGATGAAAACTGTAATATGGTATTTAGCATTAGCTGATACGTATATGGTTTTTAGTTTTCTGTATAAAAAAAAAAAAAAAAAAAAAAACTGGGTTGCAACTTGCACTGTAGTGATTGGGACATTTGAAGTGAAGTGAAATTGAGTTTGTGGTGTGACATCGTTAATATAACGCGACAAATCTATGATTTGGTTAATCAGACAATAGAAAAGGCCCAAAAAGAGTCACGTGCCAAGTTGCCTGTAAATGGGCCCATATTGTAAAATAAAATGCAAATAAATATTTACAATAAGGATATATTTCACAGTTAAAAGCAAGATGCTTTTTGTAAGCACATTATGACGTATATGTAACCGAGAAAAAGGTTGGTGCATTACATATTGATCTATAGAAAAATATTAATTGGATAAAATTTTTACACATAGGTACCCCTGTCAGAAAATTTTACAGATAGGTACCCCATTTAATTTTTACCAGTTTCTTTAGTCATGTCATACCTTTCTGTGTGTATATTGCGTATCATAACACGTTGATATAGGGTACCTAAATATAGCATACGTCGTACCTAAGGCATACCCAGGGCCGTAGCTTCCATAAGGCCAGTGAGGCGGTCGCCTCGGGCCCAGCTTTCGAAGGGGCCCAAAAAAATTTATCATACCTATATGTATATATATTGTCGCGGTTGGATATATCTCGTCCATAACTTCTGAAATTAGGTGTCGTGAGGTAGACGAGGACTAATTAGGGCATCTCTGGTATTCTATTTTATGGTTCTTGGGCTTTTCAAATGTTTGGCCCAATTTTTAACAAACATTTGTAGTTAGATATAGAAATAATACATATATTGTCCAAATACATTAAGCAATGTAAATGAAGTTTAAAAAGAGAATAGCTTGAAAGTTTATTTAACTCGTTAAATACTTTATTATTAGCCTAGATATTATTGATAGTCTTATAGTTCTATTATTTAAATTTTCGTACATTGTTTAACTTTATTGAATATACGCGTTTGAACATGCTTATTGATGTTTGACTTGCATTATTTTTCATTTTTTCTTAATGACTTTTTTAATACCTAATAAGAATTTTCAAAATATTTGTAATATATTTAATATAATAGAAAATTTTGAAATATATGTAATATAATAGAAAATTTTGTAATATACATATGTGAATTGTGATATAAACTTATTATGTATTTTTAAACCTCTCTACAAATATAATCTAGTATAGTTGCAAAGAAGCTGATATATTTTACATGTTTTTAAGGTAAGTGGTATCGTCTGCGACCGCGTCGCGACAATGCAACGTATCTGTATCGCTCTCTTCTACATCGACGTCCGCATCCGCGACGGCGAACCATGCCTATAAAACACCTAGATGATTTTTAATTTACGGTTTAAATAACTAACTTTACGGTTAATTTATGTAGACTACGTATGTTATTTAAAAATTACATAAAAAGTTTAGGGCCGAATTTCGAGGATCGCCTCAGGTCCCGACTTCGTGAGCTACGGGCCTGGGCATACCTGTGTGTTACATAGAGCGTACCTAAATTAAGCATACGTCGTACCATTTTCTGTTATATAGGGTACCCAAATGTGTTGTATGGTGTACGTTCGCGGATCGGGTACCTATGTGTAAAAAATTTATTCTGTTAGGTACCTATATATAGAAAATCCTGACAGGGTACTAAATTAACAAGTTTTTATCCAACTAGGTACTTATGTGTAAAGATCCCAAAATTAAAATTTATTATTTCTTGTCAATGACAGATAGTTTGGACATGAGCAAAAGAAAAAAATCGACGTGCATTTGTAGCACAGGAGGCTAAATAATTGTCTTAGATGTTGTACTCCTTACATGATGTACATACCTGCATATTGTGTGCGTCTTGCATACGTTGTTGTTGTGTTGTAGCTCAATCTTCTAAATCAACTATAACAATATGATAATTTTTTAGTGCAATTACGTCTCAGGCTCCATAAAAGATTTTAAAATAAGTTTCCGACCCTATCAGAAAACTGTTGTTCAAAGGACCAAATTTTATAAACTTAGAGATAATGATCTAAATTTACGCAAGATATATTAAGTGTATATGAACTAGTATCAGATGATCGTTGTATGTTATTTCATAACAATGAAGCGGGTAATGAAAATAATGAAGTGGTACCGTACAACAAGTGGCATTGCAGAATCGGGCGACAAAATCGAACCGAGATTCGCATCCCTTACGTGATGTTGTATAAAGTAACGTATTTTTTAAGGGACCTTTACAATTCAGCCCCCATTCAACTTTAAAAATCGTGTTCAGCCCCTGTCAGAAAAGCATTTAGTTTTAAGGACCCGATTTTTCATACCACTTCATCGGTCTGTGGTACACTTCTTGTTCTGTAGTACCACTTCTTTGTTCCGCAGTACCACATAATTGTTCTGCAATACCACTTCTTTTGTTCTGCAGTACCACTTCATTTTACGCAGAAAAATGAAGTGGTACTGCAAACAATTAAGTGGTACTGCAGAGCAATTATGTGGTACTGCATAACAAGAAGTGGTATTACGGAACAAGTAGTGGTACCACAGACCGATGAGTGGTATGAAAAATCGGTCCTAAAACTAATTGCTTTTTCTGACAAGGGCTGAACACGATTTTTAACATGAATAGGGGCTGAATCATAATTAACTCTTATTTTAAACTACAAAAATCGTAACAATATACAAAGGAGGTAAAATTCTCCTTTATGTGGACAAAGCTCACACGCACATAAGCTCACTTTACTTATTTCGATCCAATTTCGTCGATGGATGGAGCCAGTTTTCGGTCTCTGTCTTAAAATCTGTTTCATTTTATTCCCAATTTCAATCAAAGATAGGTTTTTTTTGGTAAACTGATTTATTGCATTTACCACAGTCGCATTAAACCATTACATCACCCAACCTTTAGCACCACAACTAAACTGGAATGCACACACACGTTGAAAGATCAATACTCTATCTGCATTCTTACGGCAGCAAACTGTCTTAATTCGCCACTTCATTTCTCTGCCAATCATCTGAAAAATTTGTTCCTCTGTCCTCTCTTCCATCCATGTACTCGTCGGTTCCGTTCCCTCCATAAATGACACCACTGAAGTGTAGACTGCAGCCAGAATGCAATATTGGACACTTCTTCTTGAACCACAGTTCCATCCATGAACACAGGCTTCCATAGGCTATCAGATGCCATCACATTGCAGCCATATCAGCATTTTTTAATACCAGCCTACGGCTATATTACACTCCAAGAAACAGATGTTCCACTGTTCTTCACAAGCACCACACAATCTGCAACCATTGTCTTGAATCTTCATACCCACTGTCCAGTCCTATCCATAGTAAGCAGGCGTTTATGCAGTAGCAGCCACAGCACAAATGACTGCCTGGGAATGCTATACCTATTCCAGATATCCTTGGAATAAGGAAATATGGGGCTGTGCCTTTCAGCCACTCATAACCCGCTGAAACTGAATATCTACCATCCATAGACATTATCCATTTCCTTCCAGCATAGCCCTCTCTAAATTGTTCTTTCAATCTATGCAATTTCTTCCAATCCCAACATGAATCAGGGGCCGGACATAATCCCAAAAATCGACTCCTTTTATGTACACCGCGTTAATCCATTTTATCCATAGTGAGTCCCCATATCAAAGATAAGGTTTGTTTGCTCATCAAGAAACTATTATTAGTCATAATTAATAGTAGTAATTCTTAATAAGTAATAAGAATATTTTTGACACGTTAAATTTTATGGTAGCAATAACGTACTTCTCTATTTATGAACACCTAAACGAAGCTATAGAGTAAACCCCAAAGTTACATATCCCAAAATTACATTTCAAGTCAACGGTCTAATTCTCGTAGTCACTCTAAATTCGTCGAGATATAGTTTCGGGATGAACATCTTCTCAGTGATTAATTAAGGAAACACTCATGCGAATAAATCGCACAATTAAAAACTGCATATCTAGTGACGCGTGAATTAATCTCAAATCTTAGCGACGTTTTCTATTATATGAAACGATATTTTAGGAAACAAAATAATTTCAAGAAAATCAAATCTCAAACTGATTATTAATGAAACACACATTCGATCGCTCTGGCATATCTAGTGTCGCGTGAAATTAATCTCAAATCTTAACGAAGTTTTCTAATATATGGAACGATATTTTAGGAAACAAATCCTCTCCAATGCAACGGACTGAAAACTCCGTGAAAATCACGCAATCCAATCCCTCTTAAACTCTATATATATACATCTCATACATTCCTTGCAAATTATATTCACGTAGTACAAACGATATAGAACTAAGAGATAGTGAAGAACAATAATATAAAATGATGATTCGTCAAAGCAAGAGGCTCGCAAGCAACGTGCGAAAAAAAAGTCTGAGATCGTCGTCGTCTTCTTCGAATCCTTTCTCTTCAGAGGCGAAGAAACCTAATAACAGTGCAACGATGATTTCTTCAAGAAAGTTCCATGAAAGGGTGTCCAAAGGACAAAGTCGGGGAATACGTTACCTTCATATGGGATCCTTTCAAGAAGAAGAGCGTATGGCTGGGCACTTTTCGTCGCTTGTATGAGGCTCGTGAGATGTACGCCAGAAAGAAAATGGAATTTGAAGATAAAGAAGAAGAACGAACTAGTGATGATCATCGTCCACCATTGTTCTTGAAGATTCCCAAGAAGGAAGAAGAAAAAGAAGATTGATCATCCTATGAAGAAAGAGTTATTACCACCACGATGATTTCTGACTGTTTGCAGCAGCAACAGAAAGAAGTTAAGAAAGAACCAATAATTAGTGATGATAATCATCATCATCAGTCTGCTCCTCAAGTAGTAGCTGTAGCCAAGAAGTCGCCTTCGTCCTGCAAATTTATCTTGAGGAGAATTAGGGTTTGTCATCAATGTGGATGCAGACTGGAGAAATGTACTTGTTGATGTCGAATTGTGTTCGATCGTATTTTGAGGCCATGTAATTTTTTTTTTTCTTCAAAAGTGAAATTGTTTGATTCAGTACAACGTTATCTCTTTATTGTCCCCCTCACTTCTCTCGCTGATGTTTTGAAACAATGTAATGAAAGAAGAGGAAGGTTCAAAATATAACTCGAGAACAAATTTGTCTTCAGTTGCTCTGTTACTGACACATATCCATCGTCCATACTACAACTGTTTTTTCGCGATAAATATATTGCTGAGTTAGAGAGAATTCTACTTTTGGAACGGAGAATTTGAGTTTCAAGGTTTTCAACGGGTAATAATGATATAAAACAAGACGAGGAAGATACCTAAATGAAAGAAGAAAAGCTAAGAGGATTTGATATGGTGCTTGAAATTAACGTGGTGATGTAGTTGGTGCAATTTATTAAAACGCTGTACGATTTAGCTTAAAAGGATATTATTTATGGCTGAATCTCAGTGAATAAAAACAAAGAATGCTTTCGTTACGTAGAACATGTACCATACAACAAAATTGTAGCAAGAACCAAAACATTATAGGCATTTAAGAGCAAGATTAGAGCTAATGCATAAGACTATTATGAACTAAATCCCAAATAGAATAGTAATCCCACAACTGTCGTGGTTGAAATTAGGATGATGATCATACGCTGCTCTTCAATCTCCCATAATGGGCACCAAATTGTGGCCCATGACATTTCTTCCTCAACATAATATAAATTGCACCACCACCGCCGATAGTTTCCTCCACCGCCACCTTCGCCGGTGCTGTCTTCTTCTTGGGAGAGGTTATTCTTGAATTGGTGCATCCTTTTCTCTTCACTTTTATTTTCTTTTAATAACATCTGTAATATATGATATATGATTCTTTTTATTTAACAAAACGTTGATTGCTGAACGTAAGCTCTACCTGCATTCATACAGTGAGCGATAGGTGAAGACTAAAAGACGATAACGATGGGATGAAGTGAGCGGTGGTTTAGTATTGGAACTTGATGCGCTAGCTTAGTTAATTATTACTAAATTTACAAACGATGGTTCCAAAATAATGAGGGTGTTTGGAAAAACACTTCTAAGACAAAGTCTTTTAAAATGGACTTTCTAGGAGTGACTTTTTAAAAAGTTTATTTTGAGTTTTTTGTTTTGTTTGGTAAATTCACATTTTAAAAGTCCATTTTAAATCATGTGTGAATGTGTTCTCAAAAGTCAGATTTTTGCACTTCTCCGTATGAACTTTTGAATAAGTTGACTATCAAAAAGTGCATTTGAATTAATCACCAAACATTAGAAAAATCTGTAAATGAACTTGAATCCAAAAGACCATTGAAAATGGATTTCCAAACAAGCCCAATATTACTATATTATTGTCATCGGGCTTAAACCCACGGATTACATTTATCTTATAATACACTAGTCTATATTACTCGTGGAATATACGGTGTTAACTAATTTATATTAATAAATAACTATTTATAATGGGATGTGTGTGATATTGGTAGTTTTTCATAGAAATTTATAACAATTAATTACTATTTGACACGTGACAGCATATGAGGACATCTACATTTTATAATTATATAAGATACATGATTGAAGACTCGAATATTATGAATATACATATATATATATATATTTACCGAGTAGTTTTTCTGTAAAAATTTATTTTTGATCTTATATTATTGCCGCGCATGCCGCACACTCGTCTGAGTCACACATATCTCGTGAATGTAGAATCTCACAACTAAATCATCTTATCCGTTGATACCTTCCCAATATTTTAGTATTTTATCAATTACATTTTTGTTGGGAAAAAAACATATATATCGTGGTCCAACAGAAGGTTGATTTTGGACTCAGAGACAATTTATCGGAATAAAATAAAATTGAAATGACGCCGAGAGAGAACAAGTGATTTTTACGCGGTTCGACCAATACCACCTACCTCCAAGTAGAGCACTAACTTTATTATATTGAGAATATTACACATTACAAATTAATGTTCGTTTTAAATTCAAACTCGGCATCCCTTACACACATGAATAATGTATTTGTACATCTTCCAACTACTACACATCGCTTTTACCTTAGGATGCGTCTACTTTATAAGATGAGAAAAGGATTTGTAAATTTATCTTGAGATAATGGTCTTGGTTAATACCGTTCACTTTACATTACATACCACATTGAACTTGATTATTATCATGTTCACTTTGTAAGACAGAAAAATGTTATCTTATGTCATTTTTGTAAATTTACAATTTCGTAACTTTATGAAAAAGGATTACAAGAGCGATTGATGTATTTCCTAGGTGGTAAACAGGTCGGGTTGGGTCACATTCGGGTTCAACCCGTTTAATAAACAGGTTGAAAACTTCAATCCTGATCTGACATGTTTACTTAAACGGTTGAAATATCGAATCCTAATCCGACATGCTTTGAATATCGAACCCTAATCCACAATTAAAATTCCAAATAATACAAGTCATAGAATTAAATAAATCAGTTTATTTTATTTATATTTTGGATATTTTTAAAATTTTATATTCTTCGGATTAAATGGGTTGATAAACGGATTGGTTTCGTGTTGACAACTCGAACCCTAACCTAACCCACTTAATATTAGAGTTGGATTCGGATTTACCCATTTACTTAAGGAATGTCTTATCTTGGGTTGTCCCACCCAAAGATAGATAAGTTTCTCAGTATCTCTCTCCTCTCCCTCGCACTGCTTTTTGGGTGTATAAGCAAGATGGGGCCTATTATAGGCAAGCTCCCAAGAACAAAAAAAAAAAAAAAAACATCATTGCTTATGGTCTAATTATTACATTATCTCATTTTGTCTTGCCAACCATTCAAGGGCCCTTTAATGTTGCTTAACCAGGACCCAACAATTCTCCCTCTCCAATTGCATTCATCATATCATCTTCAGCAAACGCTCATTTCGGAGAGTCTGAACTTGAGAAAACCCGTTAGTAATTACCACAAACGTCCATTGACACTCCTCGTACCTGCTACGTGTCCACAAATAAAGGACATTAGTATGTACACCATCATAGGCAATGATTTCTCGGCGACACCCAGAGCCACGATGCCCATACCATGACTATAGCCGACGATTATTAAGTGCCACCATGTTTTAAAAAAGCGTATCGCGCACTGCTTAGCGTTTTAGTGCCGATAGCGCGTAGCGTAAAAAGCGCAGCGTATTTTTGCGTGGGTATTTCGAACTAAGCCACTTATGATAACCAAGAAATATAATATCCACGGACAAAGTGAAAGAAATGATTTAACAAGGTATATAAGTCTAAAATCTGATTAGTTACATATCACGAAAAATAAATATATTAATATTAACAAAGTTTCATGAAAATTATATTTAAATGTTATTATATCTATATTTGGCATTTAACATGCGTTCACAATATTGACATAACTACTAAAAATTTGAATCTTTTAAAAATGATTTTAATGATAACAAAAAATTAAGATATGCATGTCATTTTAATCGTTGTTAACAAAGAATAAATTAGATAAATTTATTTATTTTTATAACGTAAATTACATTAAATAATGTCTTTTTATGATCGGGTGGAACTACTAATAAGTTGAAAAAATTGAAAAACTAAACTAAAATATGTTTGTCAGATGTGAGACTCTCGTAACTTCTCTCTTCCACAATATTAGTATGGTTCAGTCCGTTACACTATCCTTTTTACGCGTCGTAGCGTTTTCAAAAAATTTGCGCTAATACGCGCGTTGGAGCGCGCGACGCGACGCTTTTAAAAAAACTGAGTGCCACCCATACCGTGATTATATGCTACAATTTTTAAACAACCAACACATATGTTTTATACTATATGCGATTGTTCCTGCAACAAAACCGCCACAAGTTTTTATTTTATTTTTATATAATTCATTGTATTTTAGATATTCCAACATACATGTGATCATCAATCTAACAACTCGACTAAACGATATTATCTAACGGCAATCAAACGTTGATAAACCACGCTAAACAAATTCGACAATTCAACTCAAATATTCAACAAGTTTAACCATTAATCAAAACGCAACTATATTACATTAACTGTAGCATTACATTTCTCTTTGTTTTCTTGGATTCATTGCCAATATCCTTCATCTCTAGTATTATAAACCCACCCTCATGTTTTTCATATGGATCCTTATTTTTTTGGGCTCCTCTTCCATCTTACTCTAAAGAACCAAGAATCACCTATATGAAATCCCTGAATTTTTTTAATTAAGTTTTAAGAGAATTGACGTTAATGATGGGTTTAAGAGATGTTGTTGTTGCTTCTCGGTGTTGCCAATGATCGAAAATTGTCGGACGGCTTCCTGATCCTACTAACAAAAGGCGAGGGAAAGAAAACCGAAGGTTTGTGTTTGGTTCATGGAATTTACTATGGAAAGGAAAAGAAAATGGTAGGGAAAAGCATTTTTGTGTTTGGTTACAAGGAAAATAATGTGGAAAAGAAAAGAAAAAGAAAGAAAAGGAAAAGAAAAAAATATAACTAAAAATCCTAGAATTCTTTTTCCATACCAAAATGTGAGGAAAATGAGAGAAAACAGAAGCTCCTCTCTCTAATTACATTCATCGACGATCGATCATTCCTTGCTACTCAATTGATGTCTTCTCAACAAAGAGGAAAATCTCGAATAGTAAAAAATCTTCATCAAACTTAGAACATAGGCTTCCTTGTACAAATCAAACCCTAGGCCATTCAACTTTTTCCCACAGTCAAAGTCATCGACCGACAAAATCTACAGTGCGAAGAGGTGCAAGTTCTTCTCAGTTTGGTCTAATCGACGACGAAGATGATCAATCATGGCCAAATAATATCACGAGCTTGGATCGCCAACCTATCAATGGTCTGGAAGACGAGGTACGTGATAATTTTCAGGATTATTATTTTAGCTAGGAAGACAATAAAATGATGCATCGATGATACTGTTTTAGCTCAGTGCCAAAAAATTACTTGATGTTCTATGCCTGCAATATGTTCGATGAATTGTCTCAGTGGATAATATATTGTGAATAGTCATGCTTGTATGGGATTATCAATTCTGTTTAGTTGTTAAAACATAAGTATGAGTGCTAAGCATGTCCCTGTCATTCAAATATTGTTGTTTTAACAAACGGAATTATTTGTTTTCTTAGAAAACAAATACCCAACAACCAAACAGAATTATGTTTTAACAACTAAATAGGGACAACAATACTTTGAATGACAGGGACATGCTTAGCATTCATGCTTATGTTTTAACAACTAAACAGAATTGATAATCAAACATGACTATTCACAACATATTATCCACTGAGACTATTCATCGAACACATCGCAGGCATAGAACATCAAGTAATTTTTGGCTGAGCTAAACAGAATCATCGATGCATCATATATTGTCTTCCTAGCTAAAATAATAATCCTGAAAATTATCACGTACCTCGTCTTCAAGACCATTGATAGGATTATTATTTTTAGCTAGGAAGACAATATATGATTGATCGCGTGCGTGTACGTTAATATATTAAATAAAGGTTCGGGCAAGTACGTCAAGTAATAATTAAAACGAATATGTTATAACTAGCACGACGCGCGATAGGCAGTGTACCTATCGTTTGTAGAATAGCTATAGCGAATATCCGAGTATCGAACACGAGGAATAAATTGAGTACTAGTAATAACCTATCATTTGACATTTAGCCTAAATAAATATTGTTTTAGTTGTATTTTTATTTATAAAATATATTCTAACAAACCAAAAGCTTGAATGCAACTTAAATATTTAAAATATAACTTTTATATAAAACAAATGTGCTCGGGATTTCGAATCCCGTTAGGTATCATTGACGAGGTCGTAAATTATCGTTAACACAAATATATTGACTAAGTCGCGGTAATTCCTACTCACGCCCGAATTTGCTGTCGCCCTAGACGGTTGTGAGAGTATATATTAATTTACCTAAAGCGAGGATCGATTATTTGCTGTCGCCCTATAATCGAATTCCTATCATTTTATGAAAGGCCTAATCGTTTTTCTAGCTGTCGCCCTAAACGATATTACCACGAAATCACGTCAATACATAGACATATCGATTGATATTCAATTAACACATAGACATATTAATTTGAAAAACGATATCATAAACGATAAATAGCCAAAATATAGCATGTTCACGAATAATTTACGTCCAACAATGATTCTACCTAGCGTTCATCTCATCCCAAGCACGTGAAAATTAGCTACTCATATTTACGACGGAAACAAGATAATACGAGAATATCAAAGACGAAAACATAATTCCTTCCCTGATATTTAGCTCCGATGACGTCGCGCTTCCGTGGTAATTAGAGTCTGCTCCACGTCTCGTCTCAGCCGTTCCTCGTAACGATGCCCTCGTACCGCTGCCCTCCTCGTTGGGTTATTTCGTCGAACACCTGGTGAGCAACCGAAGATGGCCGCCGTTTCAACTCGTTTTACTGTCCCTCAGTGCGAGTTGACGCTCTGGAGCAGCAGGCTCGTTCTCCTCAGCCGTGGATGATCGATGGCGAGGTGAGTGGACGATGGTGAGGTGGATGCTTGGTGTGTTGAAGAGCTTGATCAGAGCTTGATGTGCCGAGGTTTTGAGAGCAGCTCGATGGTGTGGATGGTGGTTGCTTGAGCTGGCTGCTTGATGAGGTGGGTGTTCACTGTTGTGAAGAGCTGATGGTGTATGTGTGGGAACGATGGTGAAGAGCAGGGATCGATGATGGTGCAGCGCCTCTCTGAGGTGATGTAACGATGGTGAAGTTGATGATGGGAGATGGGTCTGATGGTGATGATCGTGAAGAAGAGCTGAGAGCTCGTTGCTTCAAAGCTCGATGGTGCATATGTGTGTTGAATCAGAGAGGTCGATGGCAGTGTTCTTATTTTTCTTTCAAGTTCGACCTGTAAGCTTCCTTTTATAGATGGTGAAGTTTGAGCAAAATAAACATAGATCCGTAAGATCAGTAACATCTTCTCGTTTTCCATGAATTCGTCAATCTGCTTCCACGCTTGTCTGCTCCCACTTTTTGCTTGTCTGCTCGTTGTTTCTCCTTTTGTCCAACGTGTGTGAGTATGCGTGTGTATTGTATATCTATTCTCTTTGATGGGCTTGGGCTGTTTTCTCCACTGGGCTATTTATGGGTCTTGTTTAGTGGGCTTGGGTCTAGTCATGGGCCAATCAACACGGGCTGTTCTGCACAGCAAAACGGTGTGTTTAAAGAAAAATCGTATCTTCTGATCTGGAACTCGGAATGGAAATTTCTTCGGTCAAAATCAATATCAACAAGTCTTCTATCCTCGATTAAAATTTAAGCTCAATTGGACATCGTTTACACCCTGTTCTGCAAGAATACTAAGCTGCCGCAAAACTGCCGTAAAAATGTTAATGTTGCCATTAATTCACATTTTAGTGCTAGGACATTCAAAAGGCTTCATTAATGAACGCAAACGACTTAAAATTAACAAATATAAACGTAAGAAATTACGTTTATCAATCTCCCCACACTTAGCTTTTGCTTGTCCTCAAGCAACATTCAAATCATGCGACTTATCTTTCAAGAATGAATCGTGTAATGAAATAATACAAGTAATGTCGGAAACACATTTGAAGCTGACGTCTAACTACACAATTCCTTAGCAATATCAATTCAGATTCGTACCTCACAGGGATTCACTCAGATCACACAGTGTATAGGCTTAATATGTCTGCGAAATCTCTCTGTTCATGCCTAATCTAGTCTCTACCATAAGCTTGCAAGTGATTCGTAAATCTACTATCCAAAGTAATAAAGTGTGATCGGAATGACTAACCGGGTTATAGCCCGGCTAAATATCCAAAGTATGAAACGAAAAGCGCAAAGGATATGAGCTGTAGTCGTGTTGGAGTCATGTCTTTGTCACGAATGCGCCAATAAGTCGACCATCTGATTTCCACCCAAACAAATTTTTCTTTTTTTTTCTCTTTTTTTTCTCCTTTTTTTTTTTACCAAGCCTTTCTTCTTTCGACATCTCTACTTAGGGTATAAAAATGTGCTCTAGAGAGTGAAAGATTATCGGAGGAAAGGTTCTTAGCTATTTCTCATTCACTTTTTTTTTTCGTCTTTTTTTTTTCACTTTTTTTTTCAACTTCGGTGTTTGTCAGACATTTGACTAAATTGTGCACCGTGACTCCGTCATTCATCCTTCACTTGCACTATCGCTCCGATGGAGTTTAATTCTGAAGGCTTATTTAGGTTGGCAGCTATGAGTATCGGGTTTCGAAAATAAAAGGTTCAGGCTCAAAGTGGCTAACTACGGTGATCAGGCGTGGTCAGAAACTTTGGCTATGGACTAATTCCTAATGCATTCCTCATTTTCACACATTTTCACCTTAAGCAGTTTCAGCACGTAATACACGAGCAAGTTCTAGAGATAAGTAAATTAGGCAAGTTTCACACAAACCAAAGAATGAGCAAAAAGCTCGTAGGCTCAAAATCTCACAAAAATAAGGTTATGTGTACGAATCCTTCAAGTACCGCTAAGTTCATCATGCAAGAAAGAAATCGACTACGCATGTGATCCTAATTACTCACAAAATTTCTACATGAAATCATCCTTTAATAGACAAGAACCACGATTTTCGAAAAAATTATGCCATATTTTTTTAAATCACACCATGCACATATAAATATGTTCATATCAATCAATTTCGCAGAAATTTCCCTCCCCACACATAAGATTTACGTTGCCCTCACGTAACAAACATTGGCACACAAGGAAGAGGAAAATAAATAAATAGACGAACTTCCCTGAATAGTTCGATGTGCATGCTTTGCAGACGACCCTCCCCACACTTGAGGTTTTAAATTCCCTTAGTTGCAGAAGCATTTTGCATGATTCTGGCTGGCTTGGATGAGACTACGCATTGCATTATTCGTAGATGGCGTTCCTCGTGACATTTTGACCTCACAAAATAGACTTAAAGAAAATAGGGCGTAAAAACAATTCATAGAAAATTAATAGTAATAGGCATCCTAAAGTAATCACCAATCCCCAAGTTTTTTTTTTTTAGTAAGTGCCAAAACATAAACGTGATGCAACTAGCCTGGCAACGAACCATTATTATTATTATTTTTTCTTTTATTTATTTTCTTTTTTTTCTGTTTTATTTTTCTTATTATTATTATATCTATATTTTTACTAAGATTAACACGTAATCGACGAGTTTTTCGAGAACGATTGGCGCGAGGAAAAATCTGATAATCGACAAAGAAATATTACTTTCTCTCGCGGTGCCGAATTCTCAAGTCAAAAATTCGTCTGTATCATATTTGATTTGCCGGGTATGATAATGATGTTTTTGTTCCCTTCATGCCTATAAATAGACATTGCTCGAACAACACCACAACACCATTTACCATAAATCACACGTCTTCAGCAATCTCATTTTTGACATTCTGTGTTAGCTAGCCACTATGAATTGGGGACAGCAGCAAGGCCGTGAGAATGAGACTGAAGAATACGCGAGGTTTCGACGTAATTTAGATATGGTATCACTCAACTTCGCTCTTCTTGTGGGTTTGTTCGCAGTTTACTGGCTTTTGTGTTTTGGGTTCTCACTAGGTGTACTTGTGAGTAACCGCCCATATGAAATAAAACTAGTGTTCCGTCTTTTGTGTTATTCGCAGTTTTAAGTGCTTTTGTATTGGGTCATCACAAGTTGTACTGGTATGTAACCATCTATATGAAGTAAAACTATCGTTCTTATCCCGTTTCTTGATTCTGCATTGTGAGTTTCGCACTTTGATAGATTAACGACGAAAACGCGTGAGAATCCTAAGCAAATACCGCGATATAAGATCAGGTTGCGAAAGCAAAAAACCTCACTCAATATTCGCAGTTTTTATTTTTATTATTATTTATTTTTTTATATATATATTTATATATTCTCTTTTTTTTATTTTATTTATTATTTTTTTTTATTTTATTATTATTATATTTTTTTTACTTTTTATTTTTTTTATTTTTATTTTTATTATTTTATAATTTTTTTTAAATACTCTAATACCTAAAAAACATAAACGAAAAACCTGGGTTGCCTCCCAAGAAGCGCTTTCTTTAAAGTCTTTCAGCTAGACATAGTAGAGTGAGTCTTCAAGGTGGTTCGAAAAAATGGTTGGAAGGTACTGCCATCAGTGGTTTTGGACCGCCCTCGGGAGAAGCACAACTGAAATGGTTGGGCTGCCGCTCAAGCTCTAAAAGCGGTGGTCCGCCGATCAAACGCATCTCCTTACTCTCATCTTTGCTTCCCTCGACTATTCCCGTGTCTTTCTTCTCAATACCCTGCGATAAACCTGAAAAAGACATAGAAGAATTTTGATCAATAAAATCAGGATAGGAATAATTATTTTCATGCTTGCTGATATCATTCTTAGTTTCCGCCATGCAAAATGTTACTTTCTCTCCATCTATAGTAAACGTCAAGGTGCCGTTTTTAACATCTATCATGGTCTCTCCAGTGGCTAAAAATGGTATTCCTAAGATCAAAGGTACATTCTCATCTTCCTTCATATCAAGAATAACAAAATCCACTGGAATAATAAACTTATTAACCTTGACTAACACATCCTCTATAATACCCCTAGTATACGTAATAGATCTATCCGCTAATTGTATACTCATCCTAATGGGTTTGGGTTCACCTAAACCAAGCTTCTTAAACATATAATAAGGCATCAAATTAATACTAGCACCTAAATCAGCAAATGCCTTATGAATATATAAATTCCCAATAAGACAAGGTATAGTGAAACTCCCTGGATCCTTTTGCTTCTTCGGGATATTCATTTATGGCGGAGCACTCCCCTCGAAGACAATTAGCAGAAACATCTTCGAGCTTGCGTTTGTTCGTGAGCAAGTCCTTGAGGTATTTCACACATCGAGGTATCTGGGCAAGGACTTCGACGAGCGGTAAGTTAATATGTATTGTTTGAAAAGTGAAAGAAATTTACCGAACTCGTCGTCAACAATATACTTCTTTGGTTGACACGCCTTGACAGAGGACGTAGTCACGACCTCCATCTCCTTGTCGACTTTCTCTTCCTCGACGCGATTGACCGATGGTCTTGGAGCAATCCCTCCTCCTTTTCTTTTTCGGGCGCGGCCTCCTCCTTTTCGGTTCGACCTTCTCCTTTTCAGGTTCTGCCTCCCTCAGCCGAGCTGGGTATGGAATCTTCGGCTGGTACGGCTTCACGAATGGTCGCGCCTTTTCTTTGTTAGCCTTGACCTTCTCGCATCGTTGCCCTTGCTTTCCTCCCACTTCTGGCTCGTCGTGGCCCTCGAAATCAGCTTTCTCCTTTGAATTCTGCTTGGCGTGTATTTTTTGCAATTTTCTCCCGCTTATCAGGGTTACCGCGTTGCAATACTCCTTAGGGTTAGGCTCGGTGTAGCTCAGGAGTGATCCTTGATTTCGTCCTGCCAGTTGCTTCGCTAACTGACCCCACTTGCTGCTCCAACTTCTTAATCGATGCATCTGTGTTCTGAGCACGTACGTTATTGGCTTCCACATACTCTTCCATCTTCGTTAGTCGACTCTCGTGAGCCGCAGCGGTGTTGCTGAAATTTGTGAGGAGCGTCTTCATCATATCCTTCATCTCCTCATATCGTCGCTCCCCGACCCCGCGGATGCGTTCTGATACTGTCGTGGTGGTTCGCTTTGAAACCAGACGTCTGGGCTGAAATCCCGGCGGTCCTTGTCTGTGGTGGTTCTGATTCCCGTACGCCAGATTGGGGTGCGCTCGAGGTTGGAAACCTCGCTGCCCTTGGTAGTTTCCCAAGTAATCTACGTGCTCCAGTGACTGTCCGACTTGGCACTCTGAGGTCTCGTGAGCTGCGCCACAAATCCCGCACTGTGGTACATATGGTTTACCATGAGGTGGTGTGGTGGCTATGATGTCATCACGGCATTCACAGGTCGTGCTTGATCGGCCTTTGGTAGTAGCGTGTTAATCACCGTCTGAAGTTGAGAGTTGTTGCCGCGATCTGTTGCTGGAGCGCCTCGAACTTGACATTTGTGGCTGTCTCTTCGCTCACGCCAAACACTCCTGGAGTCTTGATCCTCGTATTTCCTCTCATGAAGCTGTTCCTTGAGTAGTCGTCGATTAGATTCCAAGCCCATCAAAGAGAATAGATATACAATACACACGCATACTCACACACGTTGGACAAAAGGAGAAACCACGAGCAGACAAGCAAAAGTGGGAGCAGACAAGCGTGGAAGCAGATTGACGAATTCATGGAAAACGAGAAGATGTTACTGATCTTACGGATCTATGTTTATTTTGCTCAAACTTCACCATCTATAAAAGGAAGCTTACAGGTCGAACTTGAAAGAAAAAAAGAACACTGCCATCGACCTCTCTGATTCAACACACATATGCACCATCGAGCTTTGAAGCAATGAGCTCTCAGCTCTTCTTCACGATCATCACCATCAGACCCATCTCCCATCATCAACTTCACCATCGTTACATCACCTCAGAGAGGCGCTGCACCATCTCGATCCCTGCTCTTCACCATCGTTCCCACACATACACCATCAGCTCTTCACAACAGTGAACACCCACCTCATCAAGCAGCCAGCTCAAGCAGCCACCATCCACACCATCGAGCTGCTCTCAAACCTCGGCACATCAAGCTCTGATCAAGCTCTTCAACACACCAAGCATCCACCTCACCATCGTCCACTCACCTCGCCATCGATCATCCACGGCTGAGGAGAACGAGCCTGCTGCTCCAGAGCGTCAACTCGCGCTGAGGGACAGTAAAACGAGTTGAAACGGCGGCCATCTTCGGTTGCTCACCAGGTGTTCGACGAAATAACCCAACGAGGAGGGCAGCGGTACGAGGGCATCGTTACGAGGACCGGCTGAGACGAGACGTGAAGCAGACTCTATTTACCACGGAAGCGCGACGTCATCGGAGCTAAATATCAGGGAAGGAATTATGTTTTCGTCTTTGATATTCTCGTATTATCTTGTTTCCGTCGTAAATATGAGTAGCTAATTTTCACGTGCTTGGGATGAGATGAACGCTAGGTAGACTCATTGTTGGACGTAAATTATTCGTGAACATGCTATATTTTGGCTATTTATCGTTTATGATATCGTTTTTCAAATTAATATGTCTATGTGTTAATTTGAATATCACTCGATATGTCTATGTATTGACGTGATTTCGTGGTAATATCGTTTAGGGCGACAGCTAGAAAAACGATTAGGTCTTTCATAAAATGATAGGAATTCGATTATAGGGCGACAGCAAATAATCGATCCTCGCTTTAGGTAAATTAATATATACTCTCACAACCGTCTAGGGCGACAGCAATTCGGGCGTGAGTAGGAATTACCGCGACTTAGTCAATATTTAAAATATAACTTTTATATAAAACAAATGTGCTCGGGATTTCGAATCCCGCTAGGTATCATTGACGACGCCATAAATTATCGTTAACACAAATATATTGACTAAGTCGCGGTAATTCCTACTCACGCCCAATTTGCTGTCGCCCTAGACGGTTGTGAGAGTATATATTAATTTACCTAAAGCGAGGATCGATTATTTGCTGTCGCCCTGTAATCGAATTCCTATCATTTTATGAAAGGCCTAATCGTTTTCTAGCTGTCGCCCTAAACGATATTACCACAAAATCACGTCAATACATAGACATATCGAGTGATATTCAAATTAACACATAGACATATTAATTTGAAAAACGATATCATAAACGATAAATAGCCAAAATATAGCATGTTCACGAATAATTTACGTCCAACAATGATTCTACCTAGCGTTCATCTCATCCCAAGCACGTGAAAATTAGCTACTCATATTTACGACGGAAACAAGATAATACGAGAATATCAAAGACGAAAACATAATTCCTTCCCTGATATTTAGCTCCGATGACGTCGCGCTTCCGTGGTAAATAGAGTCTGTTTCACGTCTCGTCTCAGCCGGTCCTCGTAACGATGCCCTCGTACCGCTGCCCTCCTCGTTGGGTTATTTCGTCGAACACCTGGTGAGCAACCGAAGATGGCCGCCGTTTCAACTCGTTTTACTGTCCCTCAGCGCGAGTTGACGCTCTGGAGCAGCAGGCTCGTTCTCCTCAGCCGTGGATGATCGATGGCGAGGTGAGTGGACGATGGTGAGGTGGATGCTTGGTGTGTTGAAGAGCTTGATCAGAGCTTGATGTGCCGAGGTTTTGAGAGCAGCTCGATGGTGTGGATGGTGGCTGCTTGAGCTGGCTGCTTGATGAGGTGGGTGTTCACTGTTGTGAAGAGCTGATGGTGTATGTGTGGGAACGATGGTGAAGAGCAGGGATCGATGATGGTGCAGCGCCTCTCTGAGGTGATGTAACGATGGTGAAGTTGATGATGGGAGATGGGTCTGATGGTGATGATCGTGAAGAAGAGCTGAGAGCTCGTTGCTTCAAAGCTCGATGGTGCATATGTGTGTTGAATCAGAGAGGTCGATGGCAGTGTTCTTATTTTTCTTTCAAGTTCGACCTGTAAGCTTCCTTTTATAGATGGTGAAGTTTGAGCAAAATAAACATAGATCCGTAAGATCAATAACATCTTCTCGTTTTCCATGAATTCGTCAATCTGCTTCCACGCTTGTCTGCTCCCACTTTTTGCTTGTCTGCTCGTGGTTTCTCCTTTTGTCCAACGTGTGTGAGTATGCGTGTGTATTGTATATCTATTCTCTTTGATGGGCTTGGGCTGTTTCTCCACTGGGCTATTTATGGGTCTTGTTTAGTGGGCTTGGGTCTAGTCATGGGCCAATCAACACGGGCTGTTCTGCACAGCAAAACGGTGTGTTTAAAGAAAATCGTATCTTCTGATCTGGAACTCGGGATGGCAATTTCTTCGGTCAAAATCAATATCAACAAGTCTTCTATCCTCGGTTTAAATTTAAGCTCAATTGGACATCGTTTACACCCTGTTCTGCAAGAAATACGAAACTGCCGCAAAACTGCCGTAAAAATGTTAATGTTGCCATTAATTCACATTTTAGTGCTAGGACATTCAAAAAGGCTTCATTAATGAACGCAAACGACTTAAAATTAACAAATATAAACGTAAGAAATTACGTTTATCAATGATGCATCGATGATTCTGTTTAGCTCAGCCAAAAATTACTTGATGTTCTATGCCTGCGATGTGTTCGATGAATAGTCTTAGTGGATAATATGTTGTGAATAGTCATGCTTGATTATCAATTCTGTTTAGTTGTTAAAACATAAGCATGAATGCTAAGCATGTCCCTGTCATTCAAAGTATTGTTGTCCCTATTTAGTTGTTAAAACATAATTCTATTTGGTTGTTGGGTAAAAGCAAAAGAAAATTTGTTTTCTAAGAAAACAAATAATTCCGTTTGTTAAAACAACAATATTTTGAATGACAGGGACATGCTTAGCACTGATGCTTATGTTTTAACAACTAAACAGAATTGATAATCCCATACAAGCATGACTATCACAACATATTATCCACTGAGACAATTCATCGAACATATTGCAGGCATAGAACATCAAGTAATTTTTTGGCACTGAGCTAAACAGTATCATCGATGCATCATATATTGTCTTCCTAGCTAAAATAATAATCCTGAAAATTATCACGTACCTCGTCTTCCAGACCATTGATAGGTTGGCGATCCAAGCTCGTGATATTGTTTGGCCATGATTGATCATCTTCATCGTCGATTAGACCAAACTGAGAAGAACTTGCACCTCTTCGCACTGTAGATTTTGTCGGTCGATGACTTTGACTGTGGGACAAAGTTGAATGGCCTAGGGTTTGATTTGTATAAGGAAGCCTATGTTATAAGTTTGATGAAGAATTTTAACTATTCGAGCTGGATAATTTTCCTCTTTGTTGAAAGACATCGATTAGAGAGAGGAGCTTCTGTTTTCTCTCATTTTCCTCACATTTTCGTATGGAAAGAGAATTCTAGGATTTTTAGTTAGATTTTTTTTCATTTTCTTTTCTTTCTTTTCTTTTTCTTTTTCACATTATTGTCCTTCGTAACCACACAAAAATGATTTCTCCTACCATTTTCTTTTCCATAGTAAATTCCAAGAACCAAACACAGCCTTGATGTTTGATGAAATAAATATGGAAGTAAACCTCGTTTCGCAGAAGGCCGAGCTGTTAAAAGATGGCTAAAGCCAACGACATTCTTTGGGCTTGACAAACATTCTGGACTTGAATTGATTTAGATTAAAAGCTCATTATCTGGAAGCTTCGAATGGATTAAACGATCAAGCTGCAAATTCAGAATAATAAGAAGATCAACGGTCATTAAAGGGCAGGGGCACTGTGTTCCACATAAATACATTGCATAGGGTTTCACTAGCACAACTTTTTCTCCACGAAGAACTGGTGATTATTCTTTATTCCCATCTGCAGTCTGTTGTTCCTTCTTCTTTACAAACTTAGGGTTTGCTGTGTTTTCAGTTCAGAGATGTATCGCTTGATCGTGCTACCAAGCATCAACAATTTGTACACCTCTCGTGTAGCTATCTGCACCGTTTACACGAGCTAGCGTTTACACTGTGTTTGATTTGAGGAAGTATAACGAAGAGAAAATAGGGAAAAAATGGTTTCAAAAAGTTTTTCTTTCGGTTTACTCGTCATTTGAAAAATTAATTTTCCTTGGTTTTAAGGAAGTATTTTCTTTTCTTTTCATTAACTATTTCTTCCCTCAACCAAACATAAATGAGTTTTCCTTTTCCACTTCATTTTCTTTCCCTACTAATTTTCACCAACCAAAAACACTCAAAGAGACCAAAGAATGAATGAAAAGTAAATTCACTCTGTTAGATGCCATTCTGATCAAAACCTTTTGACGAAATATCGAATCTCAGGTCGCAAATACTTATCATTACATACAAAATAAATTTCATAAAACGATTCGGGTGATAATAGTTTACTAATACGGATGGGCGATGGTTAGTTATTCTACATGGATCTGCCTAGAGCAGTTTAAACGAGCTGGGTGGCCCGCTCGTAGCCTGCCAAAGCCCGTCATTTAGAGGAGCAGTCGCAAGCTGGCTTGCCATCTAGCGGGCCTGAGAAATGAAGGCCGCCCCACATGCAGGAAGCAGGCTTAGCCAATCCATAATAAAAGAAAAATTAAGTAAGAGAACTTTATATAGTTTAAATTAATCTTACATAAATGAGAGAGAGAATTACACTTCTATCTTTAAACAAAATAAACTCAGAAGGTATGATACAAAGAGCAAAACAAGAATGATACTACAATAGATATAGATGTATAGGATCGTTGATGCCCGCTACAATAGCAAATAGACGCTAAGAATCTCACAACCTATAGCGTCGAAACCCTAATTTTTTTTGTAGACATTGAACACTTAAAATATAAGAATGAGAGAGAGAGAGAGAGAGAGAGAGAGAGAGAGAGAGATGAAAGGCTTGAGTATCAAAATTTCAAAGTTCATTGCGGCTTGGGCTCCTTTTAATTTCTCAATGAACGATATAGCTTGGCTTTTACATAGTGCAGTCCAAGGATCTCTAGTGTGGGCCGTGATTGATTAAAAAGCCCGAAGCAATTTTTGTCCTAAGAACGTGTTAATGAGTTTAGGCATTCCTTAAACAAATATAAATATATAATTCTAAATAATTGGTGGGCCTGACCATGGCTCGCCGGCCCTCCCATCTCTAGCCCGATGCTCGCTTCCTGGCGGGCGTAAAAATTCAAGCCCGCCCGCCAGAGGGACGGGCCATTTTGACAGTTATCTGTGGATCAAGTGAATCCCAAGGGCCATTAGGTTATAGGATTGAATAAATCATTCTTCCACCCAAAGCAAACGGAAACATAGGGAAATCAAATTATCGTATTTGTCGACACTGCGTTTCAAAAGAAAATAGAAAGTCGGGTTCTTTACACTTAAATATCCATATGTAAAAAAACTTGTAATTTAGTAACTGTCAGTATTTTTTTATATGTAGGTACCTAACAGAATAAATTTTTTGCACATAGGTACCCGATCCGCCGCAGGTATGCCATACAACACATTTGGGTACCCTATATCAACGTATTGTGCTACGTAATACGTTTAGAAAATGGTACGCCGTATTATCACATGTAGGTACGCCTATTTAACACATTAGGTACGTCGTACAAACACATTTAGGTACCCTATATCAACGTGTTATGGTACGCATTACACACACAGGAAGGTACGACATGACTGAAGACACTGGTAAAAATTAAATCGGGTACATATTTGTAAAATTTCTGACAGAGGTACGATTTGTAAGTTTTTATTCCATAGGTATTTGTGTGTATATATATACCTGCAACATAAAAACGCTAATTTACTCATTTATAAGAAATATTATATAATCGTAAAAGTAGGGTTAATTTATAGAAAAATATCCAATTGAATAAAATTTTTACACATAAATACACATGTCAGAAAATTTTATAGATAGGTACCCAATTTGATTTTACCAGTTTCTTTAGTCATGCCGTACCTTCCTATGTGTATATTGCGTACCATAACACGTTGATATAGGGTACCTAAATATAGCATACGTCGTAACTACGGCATACCTGTGTGTTACATAGAGCGTACCAAAATATAGCATACGTCGTACCATTTTCTGTTATATAGGGTACCCAAATGTGTGATATATGGTACCCAAATGTGTTGTATGGTGTACTTTCCGGGATCGCGTACCTATGTGCAAAAATTTTACTCTGTTAGGTACTTACATATAAAAAAATCCTGACAGGGTACTAAATTACATTTTTTTTTTTCAAATAGGTACTTATGTGTAAAGATCCTAGTAAAAGGAACTCGATAAAGAAAACGAAAGATTTATCGAAAACAAAGAGGAGTTGACCAAAAGGTGACTGCGAAATCCACACCTCGAGCGTCCATGTCTTCTTCCGATCCAGACAGCTTGATCTCTAAAGCCGATAAACTGTAATCGATTCAGCTCATACGCGTTCTTAATTTCGTTTATTTGATACGCTTTTTTGCCCGTATATTTTAGATACGTCCATTTGAAATGAGGAAATTGATTGAATTTGCAGAACGAAACTTACATTAACGAGATGGAAAGCTGATTGGAGAAGTGCAACGGCTCTATACGAGCAAGCAGGTATGAATGATATGGCCAGCCTCGCTTGTTCCTACGATACTTAATTTGAAGCAATTTCCACTTTTATGTTGAAATTTAGTTCTTCCGTGGCAGCAAATGCATACAGAGGTTCGAGGAAGTACGAGAAAGCGAAGGAGGCGTTTGAAAAGGCTTCAAAAGGACAAGAGATGCTCTCTTCGTATCCAGTATCTATGTGTTTATTGTGCTCATAAATGATGTTGGAGTATGGGTTTTTGTGAATTGAATTATCAAATGATGCAATTTGGATGTTTATAATGAACGAGTTGGGGATTTTGTTGCCTTAAACAAGTGTTAGACCTTGGGATGCTGCGAAGCATATGGAATCCGCTGCAGCATTAGCTAAGGAGCTTGGGAACTGGAATGAAGTGTCTGATTTTTACAGGCGGGCGTCTGAATTGTACATTGAATGTGGAAGGTCACAGGCAGCATCAGATGCGCTTGCAAAGGGTGCTCGGTAGGTCACATTATATGTTTATATGTGCATCGAAATGTATAGACACTCTTTCGTTCTTTGATTGCTTTGTAAAAATGGTAGTCTTACTGTCTGTGTTATACTTAATTGAAAATTGACAAGTTACACCATCTTAATTTTGGTCGATGTACAAATTTACATGAAAGAATATCTAGCCGAGGCTATAGTTTCTTTTGTTGTTGCTGATAAATTGAACAATGAGCGGTATGGCTTTGCTCGAATTGTGCCTTCATCTGAGACTTTTTTTTTGGCTTCATAGTTCATACTCATTTTATTTTGATTTTATATGTGCCCAGTCATCAACTTGTGCATATAGCTGATTCATTTTATTGATTTGTCAAGGGCTTTAGAAGATGCTTTGCCTGATCAAGCTATTCAGCTCTATAGTGATGCATGTACTGCTCTTGAGGAGGATGGGAAGGAACAAATGGCGTTTGATCTGTATCGTGCTGCCGCAAATATTTATATAAAGCTTGAGAAGTGAGTTCGTATCCTCTCTCTGAAAATCTGCTAAGAACACTACTAAGTAATGGCAGGGCATCTTTGACTAGTAGGATTTCTATGAAACGAAATAACCTTCTGTTTTCAGCTGTATTCTCTATTACTTACTATGAACTTTCTGGCTTTGCTGCCTGTAGATATGTAGATGCTGCCTCATTCCATTTACGATTAGCCTCAGCAGCTGACAAGTGCAACGCTACTCATAGCCAGAGCAAGGTCAGTCATCAACATATCTAATCCATTTGTGCTTGCTGCTAACTTATCACGAATTTGGATGACTCTGTCTTCTAAAATTTCTATTTCTGAAACATGATGTTCTAACTCAAGTTTTCGAACTGACAATTCTTTAATTTTTTACGTTTTTTTTCTTATGTAGGCTTATCTAAGCGCTATTATCATCTATCTATATGCAAACGATTTCCAGCAAGCAGAGAAGTGCCATAATGATTGTTGCCAGTAAGTTGGGTTTTTACCATTCACGTCTTTGGTTACCATTCTTTCATCCAGAAAATTTCTGCATCGAGTGATTAAAAGAATGCGGTTCTTCCCTAATCATGATTGAGTCTCCTACTGGAAATTGGGGTAGTCCGTCCCTAATCGTGATTTCTTCAATTAGAGCTACTTAAATCCATATTCTATTATCAGAACTAGTCAAGGGCTTTTCAAATGAATTTTTTACGCATTAGAAATGAGAGGCGACATAAGTAGAAAATTGCTGATATGTTGAATATTTTACATCTTTGGCTGTCTTTTACAGGATCGAAGCATTCTTGAACAGTGATCAGAACCGTGCTGCCACCAGACTTCTCAGTGCGTATACAGACGGTGATGTCGAGGAGATCAAACGTGCCGCTCAGTCAAGCATTATTTCCAATCTCGACAAATGCGGTAGTTTTTCTCTCTATTTTGGAATCAACAAATTTTAAATTCGTTAAAAACCCCTTACTTTCATCATGTCCACACGTCATCATTTCACTTAAATGGTTATGCAAATGTTGATGCTTGTAAGTTTTGCAAAAAATATTCGATCATGGAATTTTTTGACAGGTCATTAAGCTTGCAATAAAATTGCCTAACGGAGATGTCACGGCACTGAAGAGAGGCGAAGCTGACGAGCAGGAACCGCTGGATGAAGATGATCTAACCTAAACAACTGTAATGTGGTTTTTATATATGTCCCGTTTGTTTCCATCACATATATTATATATTAAATATAAATATATATATATTCAAAATTGCATACCTTTGTGTCCAAATTTTACTTGCGTTATTCAATGCCCTCTTATTTGCATCGTTTCTGTGTTTGTTGTGAGATATAGTACGAACATGTGTTTTGTACTAATGCCTCTTTGCAGCTCCTGTCCGTACACTTCTATTATACGAGGTTGTACGTCTTTTCCCCATATTGGCGTGCCTTACAATTTTCGTCTATAGATCATGGAGTCCTATTTTCTCATCAATCAAATCAATAAAAATTCGAGCACTCAAAAACAAGTATCAATCTTTTAGAGTAGAGTATGTTTAAGATATAGGTCAACTGGCGTGGTTTAAACATGTAAAGGAGGCTATTAATTCTCCGAATTAATTTGAGCTCATTGACTGTCATCGTCTATCATTGCTGTCGTAGTCGATAACCATATGCACTTGAAAAAATACACGTCTAGGGAGACTAGTTCCATTTGAAGCCAAAATCATACTAGGGATCCGGTTTTGATTCGTTTCGACTTAAGCCAAGTATGAGTAGTGCTGTGGCTTTTTGAGTCCTACAAAAAAAAATGTTGCCGGGCAGAAAAAGCAAAAAAGAAAGAAAGAAGCTCATTATAAAGTAAATCACCTCATTATCTACATCCTTAAAAACCTTTACAAGCAACCAACAAAACAATTACCCACAAGAAATGCATATAACATCCATCCATTCATTGAAAATCAGCCACCACCACCACCACCACTTGTGTTATTATTATTACCACCGTAGCAAACCTTAACCATAACAGAAACAGGTACATTAACCAAGTGCCCGTTCGTCCCAAAAAGCCCTATCCTTCCGTAGCTCGCGGCCGACCCGTTCAAGGTCGCGTTCAAGTCCACCGTCAATGCCTGCCTCTCGCCGCCCGCAAACTGTAAACGGTTCGGGAAACCCTAACCGAAGTCCCATAAGGCGAGCTCCAATACACGTTGTACGTCTCATTACCGTCGCCGCCAACTTTGGTCACCGTTCTTCTAACCACCGCGGATTGGTTGAGCTTTGATATCGTAATCGAGGGGAGGTTCAAGTCGGCGGCGGATGAGTTGGTGAATGACGACGAGGCCGCCGCCGAGCAAGTTTGTCCGGTGTAGTTCATCACGATGGGCGCCGAACCGTTTTATTCCGCAAAGGAAGGACATGTAATCGTCGTAGCCTGTAATAGAACGGAATATGTTGGGGATGATATAAGTAAGTTTAAAATTGTGATGCAGTGCCCTACAAGCTTAAGCTTTAAAGGTGAAGAGACGTATTTAATATGGTATCAGAGTCAGATCTTGGGTACGCCCCTCACGATCACCCGTTGGAAAAATTCCACGTCTAAGGGTGGATTAAAATATGATACACTCCCTAAAAGCTTAAGCGTTTAGGTGAAGTGTTCGTTTAATGTGGTATTAGAGACAGAAGCTGAAGAAGTTTTGGGTTAGAGATTCATCACCACTCTTGAAAAGAAAAATTCCCGCCTAAGAGCATCTCCAACTATACTCCATAACCCAAAAAATGGAGTAAAATTACTCCAACCGTACTCCAAATAAAATCCCAAAATGCGTCTCACTGTTTCTCTTTTCCTCATCCCAACGCATCAATGTGTTTCCCCATTCCCAAATGCGTTTGCATTTTGATATTTACATATAAGTCCTTTATTTTATTTTAATTGTTAAATACTCATATAAAAATAAACAAATAAAAAAAGTATATAGAAATTTGTGTTTTTGGTATCCAAGCCTATATATCTGTTTTTATTTATTCAAATTCACTGAAGGTTTTTCATTTGTTATATAATAGCTATAATATTGTTTTTATTTTAATTGTTAAATACTCATATAAAAATAAAACAAATAAAAAAAGTATATAGAAAGTTGTGTTTTTTGGTATCCAACAAGCCAAGCCTATATATCTGTTTTTATTTATTCAAAATTATTCAAAATTCACTGAACGTTTTTTATTTATTTTACATTTGTTATATAATAGCTAAAATATTGTTTTGAAAAATTTGGAAAATATGTGGGGTAATATTGAAAAGTTGTAAAAGCTAGTGTGGAAGTGAATATTACAAAAATAATCTTTCAGTATGAAAATGAGTTTAACGGTTAAAGAAGAATTACTGCATCTTGAGTTTGAGTTTGGAATGAGTTTATCGGTTAGAATGGTCTAAGGCTAGAAAATTTGCTGGATAAAAATAAATAAACAAATCAGCCTAGACCGGAGGGACGTGCCAGAAAAAACATATATAAATTTAAAAATTATGATATATTCTCTACCACTCACTAAAAAAAAAAATTCACGTCTAATGCTTAAATAAAATAAACAAAACCGGTTGGATAAATAAATCAACTAGACGTGAGGAGCCTATTAGAAATAATACATATAAATTAAAATATGATGCACTTCCTACAAACTT
This sequence comes from Craterostigma plantagineum, assembly GCA_027422505.1. Lineage (NCBI taxonomy): Eukaryota > Viridiplantae > Streptophyta > Magnoliopsida > Lamiales > Linderniaceae > Craterostigma > Craterostigma plantagineum. Next base: position 56,649 of record JAPQWV010001797.1, read on the forward strand.
AAGCTTTTAAGGCGAACTAATCATTTATACGAACAAACAATGTATAAACGTACGATGAAGAACGAAAAAGGAAGTTTTTTAACATACTTGAATCGAAGACGAGGCCGGGTCCAAAGCTGCGGTGGCGTTCACAATCCGCTTCCCATGTCGAAGGGAGTAGCGGGAGATTGGTTCAAATCGGGATTAGCATAGGCCCGTTGGGCCATTATCGGGCCTCCGTTCTTATCGTTTTGAGAAGCCGTGGTCGAAATCGCCGATCCAACGGCTGAAGGCGTCAGTTTGGAAACTTCTGCTTTATTAAGGCAGCGACGCCCGCGACATGTGGGGCCGCCATGCTAGTTCCCGACATCATCGCAAAGCTTTCGCCTTCAATAAAAAAATATAGATGAGAAATTACAAACCTAAAAATCTAGGATTATTGTAGGGTTATAACATTAAATGTATTGTCTTTTTGTGTTTTACAAAAACAAAACGGGATGAGATTATCTGCCTCACTTTTTCCCATTTTTTGTCTCACATCACATATATTTGACAAGTGTCAAGTCCAACGGTTTCAGAATTTTTCTTTTAATTTTCTAATTACATATTCCACCAAATCCTAAAATCATCATTATTTCATGTGATCTATAATCAAATAAACATATCTATTTATTCTTTGTTTCATAAAGATCAAATTGATTTCATACCTTATATTTTTCGATATTCATAATTATCATATTATTTTATACTGAAATATGGGATTAAAATGCGATATAGTTGTGGAACAGAGCATCCGTTCCCAGAACAAATACCTTCGAATTCAACTGAGTCTGTACACGACAGCTCCACGCAGCCCATATCGAGTTTCCAGGCGCTACAACGTTCGGCTTTCAATACGTCGGCATTATTAAGGAAACTATCCTCTGGGTCGGGCCCTCGGGCGGAATAATACATACTTTAGGGGCCAAACTGCTAAAATTCGCCCTCACTCCGCCGCCGGCAATAGACGCAACGCCTCCAAACTTTACTATCCTATTTGTCGTCCCATTTCTCACAAGAGAGGAGTTTTGTAGTACCTGAGAAAAACCTGCCAAGAATCGCCGTTTATTATTACACTTTCCAAAAAAGAACCTTAGATGCATTTATTCACTAACTTTGGAATCGTCCGTCGAAGGGATTATAATCCCGGGAGTCCTCATGGGGATTGGATTCAGCTGAAAGCCGATGACGTAAGGATCCATGTAGAAAACTACGCCCGACGCGCTCAAATTCTGCGCAGTTTCAAGCGCTTGCTTGATGGAAGAGAGCCCAAGAACGAACCGTATCGAATAGCTGCATATCAGTAGGCTTCCTCGTACGATGTCCCTATTGAAACTGCTCGAATCTTGGCATTCGCTGACGTACATATTGTCTTCGCCCGAGCTTTCGTTCAAAGCGTGAACAGCAGCTACCAGCGTGTACATCTCATCACTAGTCCAGCTGCAAATATATAATCAATCTTTTCACATATATATACGTATATACGTATCTATTACACCATTTTCTTAGCAAATACTTACGGGCGAGGCCAACGCCTGAGATAGTGATGTTATTACCGAGGACTATCGAGTTAGCGTAGACCCTATCGTGGGCAGCTGCGCCCACCGTGAAGATCCACGGGCTGAAAGAACTCATGCTCTTGGGCGACGGGCCCGTGTTTCCAGCCGCTTGAACTACAAAGATATTCGCTTTAACGGCCGATAGCAAAGCCATGTCAATGGGGTTGAAGAATGTTGCTATGCCAGGCGGGCGTCTGTTGGGCGTAATCGATAGGCTTATTACATCTACTCCGTCTTGCGCCGCCTTAAAATGGAGACGCGAGAAAGAATGAATCACCGCGGTTTTTTTTTTTTGGTAAGAAAAAAAGATTTTATCGTACTTGATCTATAGCTGCGACGACGTCCGCCGCGAACCCTCCGAAGCTCTTGTACAGCGCCTTGTAGACCGCAAATGCTAGCAAGAGATTCGTCGACGTTTCGGTGAAAAAGAAACGAATCGAAATTATAAAATTAGGGATTTTTTTAGTTTCTTACTGAGCGCGTGGAGCCATTCCACTTGCATTTTCCAAGTTGTGCCGGCAACTACCACTGGGATGCCATGGTTTCCCGCTGCAATAGCCGCCGTGTGACTGTAATGAAATCAATACAATGTCAAGATGCCAAAGATTCGATTTTTAAAACTGGGATTGCATCATTTCATTACACACTTACGTCCCATGCCCATCTCCATCGAAGGGGGAAGCATAGTCCTGACTAGCATTGAATATCCCTCTTGTGATAGCCGAGGCAGCGAAATGGCGGGCCCCGACGAGCTTCCTATTGCAAGAACCAGACGGAAATCCGGCGTCACTTCACATATACCGTTGAAGTGCTGAGGAATTGGATAGGGTCTTTTCTCGGGCGCATTATTATTGTCAGAAAAGCTCGGGTGAGTTGGATCAATCCCAGTGTCGATAAACCCTATCACAATTCCTTCGCCGGCGGTTTCATAACCACCTTCTTGGGCCCACGCTCCCTGAGGTAGGCCGAGGAACTGAGGCGTGTGGGTAGTGGCAGTTCTTACGGTGGAATCTAAGACAACGTTTGGACACTTCTTGTCTACTTGCTAGCTTATTGGCCTGAAAAAAGAAAAAGAAAAGGCACAGCGCAGTGTTAGAGAATTGAGACGAAATCGAATGTAGAAAACAAATGAACGGAGAAAGTTAACCTGCTGTGGAGTAACGAGGACGGCGAAGCCATTGATCAGATAATGGTAGCTGTAACAGCTTCAGGTATTTTTCGCCTCTCAGCACTCTTTTGAGGAGGGAATTGTGAACTTGGGCTATGGATGCTCGGCGGGGTTTAGTAGTATTGGTCCTTGTTAGATTGCTGATTCATCCAGAATAGGAAGAACGTTAGCCGATAATGCTTCGTCGATTGAGAACAATGTAGTAAAATGGATGAAATGAGAAAAGCAATAATTTGCCGCTGCAGATACCAATAGAGGGCAAGAAACAGGGGAAATCAATTCTTTATGTGTTCGAAAACAGAAGAAGCCAGTCTTTAAAGAAAAGCATGGCCTTATTCAAGAAAACAGAGAATAGGAGAAGTGAATCATACCTGGGTTTATCAAACCTACTCATTCTTCCTCCTTTTCCATTGTAATGGCCGCCATGGCTTACTCTAAGCTCGCCATAGAAAAGAGATGGAGCTTGTTTCAGGTCACAATGTACACAGCAGTGCTGTTCGTATCTTCATTGTCCTGAGCGTAATTGCAGCGCACAAAGATGCCCAAACCAGCACTATCCCCATGATAATTCCACGCCTGCCCTCCATTTCTTATGGAAGTAATTTCACTATAAAAAAAAAGAAATGGAGAAGAATTTGACCAGACTTTCCTCAAAAAGAAAGAAAAGCACTAGCTTTCTTCAAGAACCAAGAGCACCCATATCGCCCACAATGAGTTTCTAGCTGAAAGCTTCAATTTTTACAGCTCCTTGAGTGAGGAAGAACAGACCCTTTGCTTCACTAAGTTGGGCTGAGCTAAAGTAAACCCTTTAGCGCAAGAACCCTTCCTCCACTGGCCACCCTTTTTTTCTTTCTTTCTTTTAAACTTAAAAATAAACACAGAGTACTTTTACTAAGTTCGGCAGTTTTTTCCTTCAGGTAATGAGCATTTTGTTATTGCTCATGGCCCTATTACCATTGGGACACACGTAAAATCTATGACAGAAAAATGAAGAAAACGAAGCTAAACTTTGTTGGGCTGCGTGAAGAGGAAAGGAAAGGATTTGTTTTTTTTTATCAAGGAAGAAAGACAAAACACAAGATATACCAACGGGTGTTGAAAAAGACTCGAAATTTAGAACGTTAAGCTTTTGGTTCTATATGCCTTGACTTGGGGTTCGTTAGATTTATTAAGAACATCCTCAATTAAACACAATACGAAGTCTCATTACTACCCATATCATAGGATTCTAATTTCTAATGAAAAATACATCTACGTTACGCTACTCAATGTGTCTAAAGATGTCATCAAGAGTTTGCTAGCCAAGACAGCGTAGGTCAATAAATGCTTGCGCCATAAAAAACGAGATGGACATACTGTAAGGTAGCAAAGAACGACACGTAAGGGGCCCACAAAATGGGATCTTTGGAAAGAAAGTAGATGGTTTTAAGCTTTTTAGCGTGAGTGAGGATTTGTGGTTATTGGTAGGGCCATCATCGTTTCCAACGTTCGAATTCTTTTTTTTTAATGTTTCGTGATGGCTGGCAAAGTGGCTCCTTGTGAGTCTTGTGAGAATCTATTCACTTGCACTAACTTGCCCGTGACAGGCTACACAGATTATAGAAAGAAAGGTTAAAAAGGGCTAATTTAAATAGTAAGATATGCTTCGCACCAATAAAGTTCTATTCATAATTAAATGGAGTGAGAAAGAGAGGGGTATGCTTTTATTCTCGGTCGGTAGTGGGGTCATTTACATTTGTAGGTGTAATTTACAAAAGTAGGCACCGTGTGTAAACTATTACAAATTTAGGCATAACTTTTTTACATTATATTTTATATTTATTTTTATTGATGGTATATATTTTATTAATTTTTAATGATCAAAAGTATTAACGTGCCACTGACGTATGATGGCAGAAACAGTATATTAGAGAAAGTTTATATTTTCCATATACTACATATTCCCTATTAGGAATTATTGGCCAAAATATTTCATTTTCGAAGCGCTGAATTAATACATGGTTTTTTGAATTAATTGAAACAATGAAAGAATGGTTGGAAACACGTCTTATTGTATCGATTTTACTCTATCACATAAATATTAGAATAGGTGAACATTGAAAACGGACAACCAATTAAACGATTTCTATTAAGTATCCTCCACCTATTTCATATTAAGTCTCCTCCACTAATTTGACGATTACTACACTGAACCGGATCTCATTTACACATTATCTCATATCATATATCATATCTTTTATTAATTACTTCAAGATGGCGAGCAAAGTGTGTGGCTCAATTGCTTGTCTAATTTCTATTTTATTTTATTTTAATTTGATTATATAAAAGAAATAAATAAAAAAGATGCCTATTTTTGTAATAAAATTGTGCACATAATAAAATTAATTCAAAAAATAAAATAAAAAAAGTAATGCCTATTTTTTGCAACTGTTTTTCACACAGTGACTACTTTTGTAATTGATACTTGGTCAAGTGCCTAGATTTGTAGTTAACTCGTCGGTAGTGGGGTTAGTACGTCTACAAAGAAGCTATGGAGACATGGGTTCCTTTTTATCCTCCAAAACATCATTTGAATCCTTCCATTTAATCCGCAACACATTATTTATTTAGTTTAGGTGATGGATGTTTACCAAAGTGAATAATAAATATGATGATGATATTTCTAATTTTAATCATTCCAAAAAAGCCTTGTGATTCTCATTAGGGATGGCAACATAGTGGGTTTGGCAGGACCCGCGACCCGCCCGATTAAGTTATCTTGGACCCATATCCGCCTAGCGCTGCCTAAAGCATGGACTCGCCCTCGGCCCATCCGAACCCCGCATGAACCGGGTTGACCCGCCAAACCCGATTGATGTTTATTTTTCCCTTTTTTATTTTTTGAATTCTAATTTTTTAGAATATAAGAAGCCAACATATATTTGTAATATTTGGAGATCGAAAACATGACTTCTACTACTTGAGAGAGCAAAGTACTCATTGGGCCACATAGCTTTTTAATAATAATTAAACATTTATATGTTATAGTATTCGTTAGCTGTAATGGTGCCACGTGTCCTCTACATTTATAATTTTTTAACTTAAAACATTATTATTAAATCAACCACACGATGAGCATCAACGATCTAATCCTTCCAATAAGACATGCGAAAAGAAACCACCATCCATGGTCAACACCACAAAAAATAAGAAATGGAGGCACTATTTTTTCGAACTTTAGATGGCTTTTTCTTGTAGTGTATATAATATATATATATAAATATATAACCGGGGCGGGCTTTGGATCGGGGTTCGGGCCGAGATTAAGTGGACCCGAGACCACCCCCGGACCCGACCGGGTTGAGTCCTTTGGGCCCGTAATCCGCCCCAAAAATATACCCGCCCCATTAGGGGCGGATTTTGCGGGTCCGGGTCTGGACCCGTCCATTGCCATCCCTAATTCTCATCACGACGATTTTTTTATAACGACATAACTAACATGTTTATGCTTAAAATATATTTAATGTTGAAAAATAAAAGACTAATACTTAAAGGAAGACATAAATATACTAGTTGTTATGAAAGACTCTAATGCTTAGACAAAATATGACATGTACACCATATCACACTGCACATTACATTGATCAGACAATATACTATTTTAATATATATTTTTATATGCAAAATGGAATATCATTTTAAAACAAACAAAGTGATGATATAAAGCTTTGATCCAAATATGATGATACTCACTTTATGATATCGCCATAATGTGGATTACTTCAAAACAACACCACCCTGGTGTGCAATCCAAATATTTCACATAGAAGAGAATATAGAGGTTCCAACTAAAGAATTTTTTGCTATAGTAATATATTATTAAGTGAACTATATTTGTTAGGTTTTTTTTATAAGACGAATGAATTATTGAAATTTCTCCTCATTCTTGTTGAAATTCCAAAACGACACGAAGATTTATGATAACGATGGTAAAAAGATGTAATTTAAAAGAAATGGTGGTGAAAAATGAATATAATAATACTTAAAAATAAAAAGTTAATTAATTTTGTAATATTTTGGTAGAAAGTTAGTTTGTAATCCATTTTCAAATTGCATTATTTATGCTATATTCTCTCACATCACACGTATGTCCAAATGTGTTATACAAAGTTCATACTCAACTTGAAATATATCTCCAGTTATGAAAAATATTGGCATGATTAAGACCCAAGTCATGAGTTTTTCTTTCACGTGGTTTCGATGAAAATATGATATATCAACTGTTGAGAAATCAAACTGTGGAACGAAGCTGGAGTTGGAACAGAGCTGCTATGAAACAGAGAGGAGCTTTTAATTATTATTCTTGCAGCTAGTTTCCGTTATATTTGATAAATGGGCCTCTAGGTTTATAACCAGCCCATTATAATACTGTATATATATATACTGTAATTTGTTCTTGAGAGAGAGCGCGCGAAAATGTAAACAGCGAAAACAGAGATTGAATCAAATTGAGAATTTTTTCTTCTACGTGTCTCGTTCTTTGTTAACACAATCACATACGATTCATAAAATTCTTCATGGTATCAGAGCCTTGCCTGAACAATCTCCATCGAAATCGCAGCAATGGAAGATCAGCAAGAATCGCAGAATGCTGAAAATCAAATCAGAGCAATATCGCGGCAGTGGACTTCAATAATCCGATGTACATTCATCCGTGATTCGCCGAATATCGATTTAACTACTGGAATCCTTAAAGGATCAGATAATTACAAGATATGGAGCTTGAGGATGATCGTGGCACTTCAGGCTAAAACAAGATAGCCTTCATCGATGGTACGTGTAAGTGTCCTGACAAGAATTCTCCTCTCTTATCTCAGTGAAAAGATGTGATGCGTTGGTCAAAACTTGGATACATCGATCAATTTCGGAAGAATTGATCTCTGGAATTGTCTATCATGAAACTGCATATGAAATTTGGACCGATTTAAAGCAGAGGTATGACAAAATCAATGGTGCTAGAATGTATGGGCTGTTCCGAGAGATTTACTCCAGCACTCAGGGTGCATCCAGCGTATCTGAGTATTACAATAGGCTCAAACCTTTGGGACGATTATGATTCTCTTATCCCTTCACCTGCGGCTGAAGTCTCTACAGAGTACAAGAATTTTTGTAGCTGGCAGAAGATGATGCAGTTCTTATCGGCCTGAATGACTGTTATCAAAACATAAGATCTCAGATTCTATTGATGACTCCTCTTCCATCCCATAGTCAGGTCTACTCAATGATGCTTAATGAGGAAGCACAGAGGGGCATTAACCTGCAAGCTGGAAACAGTGCTCCTCAGTGGCCCTCATGTCCAAATTCACCCACAGCAACTTTCCAGTTAATATCAAGCTGGAAGGGGGAATCTCTTCTGTGCAACTGCAACATCACTGGGCACACAAGAGAGAACTGCTTTAAGATACATGGATACCCCACCAATTATGTTAGAGAGGGAAGAAGAACATTTGGTGGAAGAAGAGGTCAAGGCAGAGCTGCATGGAGGAAGAGGCTACAGAGCTAACAATGCCACTGTTCTCTGAGACAGGTGGGATCAGTTCAAGGGGAGAATTCAGGAACCACTTAGGCTTCACCAATGACCAGTTTAATCAAATCCTCAAGCTGCTCGAGAAGAATCCTGAGGACATCAAAGCGCAAATACTTGGCCCATGCAAACACCTCAGGTATATGTTTCAGTAGTATAGATACTTGTTTGATTCAGACAACCTCTGGATAATAGATACGGGGGCAAATCATCACATCACATGCAATAGTGAGCTGTTAACTAGGTTGATAGTGATCCTAGCTACATTAATACTGTCAAACTGCCAAATGGTACTTCTAGTAAGATATGTCAATCTGGTGAAGTAGATTTAAGTAGGGATCTTAGGCTTAAAATGTGCTATATGTGCCAGATTTTAAGCACAATCTTTTGTCAGTCTCTAGACTCACAAAAGATGAAGATGTACATCTAAACGTCTTCCATGATTATTGCACTATACAGAAGTCTTGACTGGCAGGATAAAGGGATTGTAGACAAGAGAATGGACTCTACATATTCAAGCCAAGCCCCAATAAACTGCCAGTTGAATCTAGCTGCAATGTTTCTAGTTCTTAATAATCATGCAAATAAGGAAATGTGCTTGGAACTGATAATAGATAATGAGGTATTGAGATGGCATTATAGACTTGGTCACATTTCTTTTGGAAGATTGAAGTTTTAAATGATTTGAATCTGAATGAATGATACTGTTAAATATTGTTCCATGTGCCCATTAGCAAAGCATGCTAGACATAAATTTCCTGTTAGAGAATTGAATGATAAGGCTGTGCTTGAGTTAGTGCATATGGATATATGGGGGCCGTACAAGGAAAGGACTTACAACAATGAGAGGTATTTTCTAACTTTAGTAATGATAGCTCAAGAGCTACTTGGGTATTTTTGATGAAAACTAAATCAGAGGTGCTGGATGTGTTAAGGAATTTTCTTGCATATGTAGAAAATCAGTTTGAAAACTAAGGTTAAGATCATTAGAAGTGACATGCATGTGAATTCTTCTCACATGAATGCAATACCTTACTTGCCTCGAAAGGAATTATCCATCAAAGTGCATGTGCTTACACTCCACAACAGAATGGTGTTTGTGGAGAGGAAACACAGCATATTTTGAGACGTTGCAAGAGCATTAAAATTTCATTCCAATGTTCCAATTAAGTTTTGGGGAGAGTGTGTGAAAACAGTCGTGTATAGAATCAATAGAACTCTCACTCCCATACTAGATGGTAAGACTCCTTTTCAGATAATCTTTGGGAAGAAGCCATCATATTCACATCTTAAGATATTTGATGTTTATGCTATGCAAAGATTCTATCAGAAAAGGATAAGTTTAATCACAGGTCAAAACCATGTGTGTTTATGGGTTATTCTGTTACCCAAAAAGGGTATAGACTGTTAGAGATAGGAACAGAGAAGTTTATTACTCGAGGGATGTTCTATTTGTTGAGAACATTTTTCATTTGCATCAAGTGCTACTGATCTCGATAGGGGTAGTTTTCCTGTCCCTAATGAGCAGGGCTATTATGAAGAGCTGGTCCAGCCTTGTCAGCAACTGCAAAACAGTGGAAACAGTTCAAAGCTTAGCTGAGGAAGCTGAGGAACCTGAGGAACCAGAAAAAATGGTCCAGAAGAAAATCCACAAACAGGAACAGAAGAGGCTCAGGACAACTTGGAAGAAATCACAACACAAGTCCCTACACTTGAGGTAAGAGGTCAGGTAGGATCTCTCGACCACCATACTGGCATGCAGATTTTGTGTCTCCCCATATCCCTGCTACAAACATGATTGAATATAGATAGGTATCCTCTGCCAAATATGATACACATGATAAGGTCAGTTCTGATTATAGAGCCTTTATGGCAGCAACTCAAAGGATCATATCCCAAAAATCCTTTGAGAAGCAAAATAGAAAAAAGATGGATGGATGCCATGAAACAGAAATAGCAGCTTTAGATCAGAATAGAACATGGGAACTAGTGACCTTCCAAAGAAAAATTAACTATAGGATGCAAATGGTTATATACAATCAAATACAAGTCAAATGGGGATATAGAAAGATACCAAGGCAAGGTTAGTGCCAAAGGGTACACGCAAAGGGAGGAATAGATTATAACGAGACTTTTTCCCCGTTGTTAAACACATTACAATTAGAACAGTGTTATCACTAGTTGCAGTTTTTGGTTGGCCTTTATTCCAAATGGATGTTACTAACGCCTTTCTTCAAGGTGATTTAAAGGAAGAAGTGTATATGCAAGTTCCACACCAGGTTTTGAAGTTCCAAAAGGTAAAGAAAATCAGGTTTGTAAACTGAGCAAGGCATTGTATGGCTTGAAGCAAGCCTCGAGGCAATGGAATCACAAGTCATCGAGGCTGTGAGTAAGTTTGGGTTCATACAATCAAAACATGATTATTCATTGTTCACAAAACAGGATAGAGAAAAGTTTATTGTGTTACTAGTTTATATTGATGACATATTGATAACTGGGAATGATATTGCAATGATTACTAACTGTAAATGCTACCTCAGTGATGTTTTCTGATGAAAGATCTAGGTGAGATGAAAATATTTCCTTGGGATTGAAGTTATGAGATCAAGATGGAATCTGCCTCAATCAGAAGAGATATGTAATTGAGCTATTGAAGGAAACAGGTATGATAGGGTGTAAATCTGTGAACACTCCAATAGAGCAGAACAATAAGATGGTAAGGGAAAAGGTGAATGATGCTGATCCAACTATTGATGACATATCTGGTTTTCAAAGACTAGTTGGTAAATTATTGTACCTGTGCATTACTCGACCTGACATCACTTATGCAGTTCAAGTCCTTAGCCAGCATATGCATAAGCCAAAACAGGTGCATGTTTGAAGCAGCATCTAGAGTTCTCAGATATTTAAGAGGAAGACCAGGTCTCGGGTTAATAATGTCTCCAATAGTTCACTAACAGTCCATGTTTTCTGTGATGCAGATTGGCATCTTGCCCAACTCAAGAAGGTCCTTAACAGGATTTTAGTGAAGTTAGGAGATTCAGTCCTGACATGGAAATCCAAGAAGCAAACTGTAGTAGCAAGGAGCTCAACAGAGGCCGAATACAGATCATTAGCAGCAGCTACTTCAGAGTTGGTCTGGTTGCTAGGTCTGTAAGTGACCTGAGAATTAATAAATTTGCATCCTGTGCAGGTTTGGACAGATAGCAAGTCAGCTATACAGCTTTGCTGCCAATCCCTATTTCAAATGAGAGAAGCATTCATCGAAGTAGACTGTCACTTTATCCGAGATAAGATCGATGAAGGAGTGATGAAAACAAGCTACATTTCCACAATGGATCAGCCTGCAGATTTGTTAACTAAGCCTCTGCACGAGAACAGTTTGATTATCTTCTAAGTAAGTATGGTGTGGTAGATCTTTATGCACACCATGCTTAAGGGGGAGTGTTGAGAAATCAAACTGTGGAACGAAGCTGGAGTTGGAACAGAGCTGCTATGAACAGAGAGGAGCTTTTAATTATTATTCTTGCAGCTAGTTTCCGTTAATTTGATAAATGGGCCTCTAGGTTTATAAGCCAGCCCATTTATCTAATACTGTATATATATATGTACTGTAATTTGTTCTTGAGAGAGAGCGCGCGAAATGTAAACAGCGAAAACAGAGATTGAATCAAATTGAGAATTTTTTCTTCTACGTGTCTCGTTCTTTGTTAACACAATCACATACGATTCATAAAATTCTTCACAACGACTAAGTTCAAATTCATTTGTTGCTATATTTTTCTTAGCAAGACGATTCACAGATCCACGATTTCTAAAATAGACTCGTTCACAACAATTTAAACTCGAACTCAAGTTAGGAAACAAAAGACAAGAAATAATAATCTTTTGTTTTTCAACCATCTTATAATGCAAATGATCAAGATACACCAAAACTCGAATAGTAATAGACCTTCGTTTTGCAATTAATGAATGAGTCTTAATTAGGTTCATGGTGTACGCGTGTCTGATTGATTCCTTTGATATGATGAATAATATATGATTAGATTTTGTTAACTTAGATTAACTTTGATTAGTAGATTAATCCCTTTCCGGGAAACTTTATGACATTCAAGTGGTTGTAATGATGTTCCACCGTTTCTTAAAGGTTGGTCACGATAATTATTGACTTTTATGATAAAAGATCATCGATTATCAGATATATATGTCTTAATTGATTCGCGTGATTATGTTGTAGCATCATATATTGCTATTTATTACAGTTATGAATTAATCATGTTGGGCCATATGTTGGGCTAATCATATTAGGCCCATATTCTGAAAGCCCGCTTATAAAAACGGCAGTGTATTTATTGGAAGAAAGTTGAAAATCAACGACTATAGGCAAAACATAACATGAAGATAAAAACAGCATTATCATCATCTTCTTCAATACTCCTCCCTTATCTAATATCGTGTCAACCCGTTGCTCAGGGAGGAGAGCTAGAAGATCGAATTCGATCTCAATGTCGGTTCGATGCAGCATTTCTCATGATTCTACGCTTCTACTGCAAGCCGCAAAATACTCGGTACCATGTCTCTTGCCTTTCTTCGTTTTAAGAATGATGATTGTGTTGATTCCTTCTTTACAGGCTACTAGATTGCTGAAGAAATGCATTCGATTATTCAAATTACGGTTGAGCGATGGTGTTGATGTGTGTCTCTGGTGTGTTAAAGGTGGACTCCTTTGTCGAGAATGGTATGGTGGTAGGGCTGGGGTGTGGGCGAGCGTCCACATTTGCTATCCAATATTTGGGAAATCAACTTAGGTCCGGCGCCATTAAAGATGTCATTGGCATTCCGACATAAGTGTTGAATTTAGTAGCGGGTCATATAATTTTTCAAGCTGTTTGACTTCTTATTCTGATTTTGTTTTGATGTGTTTCACTTCACGTTTCCTTTTCCATTTCAGTCAATAGTCACCGCAGTAATTATGATGCAGGTTCTGATGATAGTGCAAGTGAAGCAGCAAAGGCTGGTGTGCCTTTGGGTCAGTACACGGATGGCTCGAAGGTGGCTAGCTTCTGTGTTATGCATATGCTTTGTTGGATAGTTTTCACGAGCTTCGCTTGCAAAGTTTAATTATTAGTTCTTGCAAACTTCTGTTTGATTCGCTGCTTCTTTTTTTCAGTATCTGTATGATTAGCTAAAAGACTCTCTTGTATGAGGGGGAAAGAAGAGTCATAAAATATGCATCTCATAGGTATATATATTTCAAAGAATTTACGAATTCGTTAAGCCATAAGAAGGCAAAGAGTTGGTTGCTAGGTAGAAGTCGATTATTCTTGATAAGGATAGGATTATACATTTGAGTCTCTTTTGTTCATCTTTGCTTTGACGGTAAGTAACTAGAATGCCTATATCTCCGTGTCTTAGGTTGATTTAGCATTCGATGATGCCGATGTTGTTGAAGAAGAATCACTCTCAGCTGTCATCGGACGCCAAAAGACGCATCAGAGTGTCGGTTCCATAATTCAAGAAAAGTCAGTTAATTAAAAATCTTCGTTGTCTTATGTTATTTAATGAAATTGTGTTGTATTTTTAAAAATGCTCTGTGGTGGGAATTGTTTCTTTCTTTTCACAATGAGACTTCGTGTTCAGATACACACTGGTTAACTCTGCCTTACAGACCATACTAAAAGCAGCTGGGAAATTGGTGGTCATTGTTACTGGGAAGCAGTATCAAGGAGCCATTGAGGGATCAATTCCAATTTTAATCAAATCTGTAAGGTCTAAATAAAGTTAGTAAACTCTTTACTATTGCCAAGGTTTTCCACAAGTACGTTGAAATTTGCAAATTATATATCCTCAGGTTAACTGGTGGCAACTGCTGAAGAAATTGATGACCTGTTCCTTGGCGATGCTGATGTACAAAAGAAGACAAAGAGTACATAATATTAACAAGTGATGAATTGAAGCAAGGAAGATTTGGATATTCGGTGAAAATTCTTTTGGCAAAATTGCTGAAAACCTTTGCTGACACTTGAATGAAACTACTTTCTTGGCCAATGAATTGGAATCATATATATATTTAGTACAAGTTGCTTCATCACTGAAATTATTTAATATTTCTACATCCCTTTTCTTTTTTCTCTTACAACGATGCCAAGGTTTGGAGGAGACCAGCTATGGGGTATGCTGGTGCAGGTCCCTTAGGAGGCGATTTTCCACTTGTTACTAAAGATGGGCACAACGTTCTTGATCTTTTTTTACCTCACCAATATCAAATCTTGGTAGAAGTTTTTCGTCTCGCTTTTTCTCTCTATCTCTCTTATCCTACGCTCTTATGCAGGTTTTTTTTGGCAGCTGATTGGTGATAGTCTTGATCAAATCGACGGCGTTGTCGAGCATGGTGTCATCTCAGAATTCCGTGAGTTCTCCAAACTCCATTATTTTCTTTTTCTTTTTCGTTTTTGTCTAGGTCTATTCGGCCATTAAAATATCTGTTTTGCCATGCTATTAGATTGGACTGTGATTTACGAAAAAAAAGAAGAAGCATATATGTGTATTATAGGCTATATGATGAACTTGCAGGTGCATTGCTGTGGTAGCAACTACAGATGTCTGCGTATTATTGATAATAATAATAGTCTTATGATCGAAGAAGAAAGGAGCAGAGTTTGATATGAGCAATGTGTGTTTTTGTTCATTGTACAAAATTAGAGATATATTTGTTTGAGTTCGAGGGCATAGACACATATTCGAACCAGTAAGCATACAAACGAGAATATAATGGGAGAGCTAATTATCAATCAACCATCATATTCCTTCTCAAAATCTCAAGAAAAAGTACAAAACTAAGGTTAAAATTTTGAAATGTGGTGAAGAATCAACGTCGCGTGTTTGCGAAGTGCGAACCATGGGCAACAAGATTTTTCCCGTGGGAGTGGGAATCATCATATTCTTTTTCTTTGTAAAGCATTATTACGGTAATATTACGTTCGTGGAGACTGTAATCGTATCTTACACATTATTTAGCTACGGTGACGAATCGTATGGCACATTATTTTAGCTATTAACTGCTTGTTTGGTTGAGGAGTTTATAATTTTAAACGTGGTTTAAAAGATGTTAGTGTGTTTGGTTCGTCGGTTTATCTAATCCATTGGTTTATATAAAACCACTCTAAACCCATGTATACGGGTTTTAAATAAACGCACCTCCTCACATGTGTTTATTTAAACCCACTAACCAAACATGCATTTTATTATACCATTAATTTGTTTTATATAAACCCTTACTTAAATACCCTCATAAATATAAACCTATCAACCAAACGAGCCACTAAGGATCTTGCACGATACCTATAGGCTATATGAAGGAAGAATCAATTTTTTTTCAAAAAAAACAAATAACGACTAACTCAAAAGAGACCGTTGGAAACTCGAACGTTAAACTTGTCGTTTATCTACAGCTGTCTAAAGACATCATGCCCAAACTATTTCCTTGTTTATTTTTCCTATTTCTTTATAATTTTACATATTACCGCAAGAAGTAATTCGAAATTTCGAACTTTCGAGTCTCCTACTCTATCTATAAAAAGCAAATGAACCAACCCCCTCCCTCTTTTCATACACGTAGACCGAAGAACAGAGTACTAAGCTAAAAGAGTGAGAGTAGAAAGAATATCATAATTAAATTAGATCCTTAATTAATACTTGGAATTGAAGAAGCTAAAAGATGGGTATGGTAGTAGTCATATCTTTGCCACTGATTCTCT
>JAPQWV010001798.1:0-72698 GCA_027422505.1 Craterostigma plantagineum
AAAAAAATATTCTAGGTGCTGAATGAATATCTACGGATTTCTACCTAAATAGCATATCCTAGAGTAAATGGCATAATTAGGCAGATTTACTAAGCTTATTTAGCTCGATGACTCCTAATCGACCACGGATATCGCAGAATCTTGCCTCAATTAGGGGCTTCGTGAAGATTCAGCAAGTTGATCATTTGTTCCTACGAATTCCACACTGATATTCCCCTCTAAACATGGTCTCGTATAAAATGATGTTTAACCTCTATATGCTTTGTACGAGAATGATGCACGAGACTTTTAGTAATACTAATGGCACTAGTGCTATCACACAGAATAGGAATTTTGTCATAACTTAACCCAAAATCACTAAGGGTTTGTTTCATCCAAAGAACTTGTTGACAACAAATTCCTAAGGCCATATATTCAACTTCGGTTGTGGAGAGGGCGACAACATTTTGCTTTCTACTTGACCATGTTACCAGGGAATTTCCAAGTAATTGGCAAGTTCCACTGATACTTTTATTATCTTCCCTACAGCCGGCATAGTCGCATCGGAATATCCCATTAGTGGGAACTCATCCGTATGAGAGTACCACAGACCAAAATTGCCAGTACCTTTGATATATCTAAGTATACGCTTGACTGCTGTCAAGTGGGATTCCCTAGAATCAGACCGATATCTCGAACACATACCAACAACAAACATGATATTAGGACGACTAGTAAAGAAGGCTTCCGATCATACCTCGAAATTCTGTTTGATCAACTAGTGTACCTGATTCGTCACAGTCTATTTTGGTGGTCTGATTCATAGGGGTGGAAATTGCTTTGGAACAGCTAATCCCGAATTTGGTCAGTAATTCCTTGTTGTACTTCGTCTGGGATACAAGGTTCCATTGTCAAGTTGCTTTATTTGCAACCCGAGAAAGCAGTTCAGCTCACCCATCAACCTCATCTCAAATTCCTTCTGCATAAGAGAATTCCTCACAAAGAATGATATTAGTACTTCCAAAAATGATATCATCAACGTAGATTTGGACCAGTATCATGTGATCACCTTCATACTTAATAACAGTGTGTTATCGATAGTTCCAGTCGAAAATCCTATGTCAAGCATAAACTTACTTAGCCTTTCATACCATGCCCTAGGAGCCTGCTTTACACCATATAATGCTTATTTAATTTAAAAACATGATGTGGAAAATCTTCCCTAGCGAAACCCGGTGGTTGTTCTACATAGACTTCCTCATTTATAAAGCCATTTAAGAAGTGCACTTTTTACGTCCATTTGAAAAGTTTGAAGCGTTTAAAACATGTATATGCAAGCAAGACACGTATAGACTCTAATCTAGCTACCGGAGCAAAAGTTTCATCGAAATCAATACCTTCCTCCTGGGAATAACCTTTTGCAACTAACCTCGCTTTGTTTCTGGTGATATTACCGTGTTCATCGAGTTTGTTGCGGAAGACCCATTTGGTTCCTATGATGAATTTTTCGTCCGGTCTCTCTACGAGTGTCCACACTTGGCTCTTTTCAAACTGAGATAGCTCTTCTTCCATGGCAGAGACCCAAGATATATCGTTTAGAGCTTCATGGACCGTTTCTGGTTCCATCATTGAAAGCAGTACATCATGGGATTCCTCCGTATCCTGATTTCGTGCAGTTGCTCGAGTTTTGATTCCAGATGTGATATTCCCTATAACTTGATCTGTTGGATTTTGTAGCCTATCAGCTTCTTGTTTCAGTGTCTCAACATTTTCGTCTTTTGGAATATCGTCATCACTATCTTTAGTATCCTGCAATTCTGCACAAGGCAAATCTATACCTTCCTCATCAGTAGCATCTGCGTTGGATACCTCATCAAAAGTAACATGTATGGATTTCTGAACAGTCAGCTTTATTTTATTATAAATACAATAGGCCTTAGAGTGAAGACTGTAACCAAGGAATATCCCTTCATCTACCTTAGAGTCAAATTTTCCTCTCTTATCTCTATCATTCAAGATAAAACATTTACATCCAAACACACGACAGTAACCTACATTTGGAGTTCTACCATGCCAGATTTCATAAGATGTTCTCTTTAATATCGCCCTATGGAACACACAATTTAACATAACAGGCTGTACTAACAGCTTCCGCCCAGAACTGTTTAGGAATATCATACCCATGTAACATAGATCTAACCATTTCCTGTAACACTCTGTTTTTCCGTTCAACTACACCGTTCTGCTGTGGAGTTATAGGAGCAGGGAAGTTATGACAATATCCATATTGATCACAGAATGATGCAAAACATTACTATCAAATTCCAAACCGTTATCACTACGTATCCTACACAGATTCATTTCTTTCTCATTTCTAGTCTCTTCACTAGTGATGCAAAGCTATCTAGTGCCTCATTCTTATGTGCAATGAATATCACCCATGTATACCTGGAATAATCATCAACAATGACAAAGGCATATCTTTTACCTCGCAGAGACATCGTCTGAACAGGGCCAAAAAGGTCGAGATGTAGCAGTTCCAGAGGTCTGGATGTGGATATCACATTCTTTGCTTTGAACGATGTCTTGGTCTGCTTGCCCATTTGACATGCCTTGCATGTTTTGTCCTTGACGAACTTTATGTCAGGATCACCTCGTACCAGTGCATTGCTTGTAATATGAGAGTAGTTCCATGTTAGCATGTCCTAGGCGTCTGTGCCATAATCAGGTGTTATCCTGTGTAACTGCTAAGCACTTGACATTCTGGTCAGTGATATCATCAAGAATAATACAATAAATATTTATATCCCTAGATGCACTAAATAACACTTTATCATCATTTCTAACAACGCACTTATCATTTTCGAAAGTTATCGTATGACCTTTATCACATAATTGACTAATGCTAATGAGATTATGTTCTAATTCTTAACTAATCATACGTCATCTATAGTAGTATGTAAAGTGTTACCGACAGTTCCAACCCCAATAATCTTAGCTTTTGTGTTGTCGGCGTAAGAGGCATATCCTCCGTCATACGCTTTCACCGACACAAACTCACTGATATCACCTGTCATATGGTGGGAACACCCACTGTCGAGGTACCACTTATTGTTCTTGCTGGATTTTCTTCTTTGTACTTGCATGAAAATCAATTCTTTTCTGAGGTGCCCAACTTTGATTGGGTCCTAAAAGGTTAGCAGCAAAGTAACTCCTGGTAACACGTGATATATCATGTGCCACAGACTGTGATCTCTCAAACATATGTTGGCCAGTGTTAGAGACTTCAGGAACCTTCTTTAGCCTCCAGACATCTAGATTTATCAGCTCTCTTCAAAACACAGTGGTTAGCATAATGACCGTGACGACCGCATGAAAAACATTTAGGCTTCCTAACATTTTGTGGAGGTGCAGTATGTTCATATGTCGTGGAATATCATATCTCTGATTTTCCAACATTCTAGGAACACTAAGTAACATATCAAGATTTTGTTTTCCTTCAAGAAGTCTATCAACAGTTGTGCTTTTTCTTCTAAGGATTCCTTAAGAACAGACATGTCTCTAGATATATTATTATTTTGCTTCCTAAGCTCTTCACAGTTGCACAAGGCTTTTTCTTCCTTAAGGGTTTCTAGCTCAGCTCTCAAGCGTTCATTTTCTAGGTCTGTTTGGTGCTTCTCTCTAGCTACGTTATCTCGTTGCCTAACCACTCTCTTTACTTGTAAGTTGAGCGACTTAATCCTCCTTTCTGCATTTTGAATTATTTCAAACATCTCTTTCTTTTCATCTACTTCACGGACGGAGGAAGCGTTATCATGAGATTCATCTTGCGTAGCATATAATTCATTTAGAAAGAGTATTTTCTTAATAGTTGATGAAGAAGATACCTTATCATCATCATCGGCCATGTAGGCGAGATCTTCCTCCCCTTCAATTCCGGCTTCTTCCCAGTTGGTGACCATGACTTTCTGCTTCTTTATCTTTTTGTCACCATTTTCCATCGGGCAGTTTGACGCGAAGTGGCCTGGCTTGTTGCACTTGAAGCATTTCTGCTCATTGTTCCCGGATGACGATATTCCATTGTTCCTAGGTTGGAACTTGGAGTTTACTTTGATTTTTCTTCTCAGCCGAAACTTTTCAAATTTCCTGGTCAGCATGGCAATCTGCTCCAGTATGTCTTCCTCAGTTTCTTCTTCAGAATCGTTCTCTTGTTCAGTGTTGAAGACTATATTTGGTTTGATTTTGGACTGGTGGTTTTTTCTTTGATGGAGATTTGAGTCATCTCGTAGGTGGTCAGAGATCCGATCAGTTCTGATACGAGAAGTTCGTCCAAGTCCTTCGCTTCGTAGATGGCAGTTACTTTGGGATTCCATTCTCTTGGAAGAAATCTCAGTATTTTTCGCACCTTCTCACCATCCGGTATTTTCTTTCCCAACGAGAACATTTGATTGATGATGTTCATGAATCTCGCGTACATGTGACTTATAGTCTCATTGTCATCCATTTTGAACAGCTCGTATTGGTGAGTTAAGAGGGCTATTATTTCTTGTACAACTCGAGTGGTTCCCTCATGCGTGACTTGAAGCATGTCCCAGATATCTTTGGCAGATTCGCATGAACTCACACGATTGTATTCTTCTCTTGTAAGCGTGCAGGCGATCATGTTCTTTGCTTTGGCATCAATGTTTTCGAAAGCGTTCTGACGCGCGCTTCGTAGCGCGCTAATGCGTTTATTTTTGTGAAAACGCGACAGCGCGCACGTTATTTAGCGTAGCTTTATATTTTTTGTTTTTCTATTTATTTTATAATTTGTTTTTCCGTCTGATGCCGAATTTGACTGGTTCTACTCCTTCTGCTCGACCACATGGCATTAGATAGCTTTGTCAGTCATCAATGCGTCATGTCTCATGTGGAGTTGTGGACGAAGGTTGTCAGATAGTAAATACATTTCTTTAAACTTTATATAAATATATATTATACATATGAAATATGTTGGGAAAAATATACAAATATATATATATAATATATATATATATACGAAATATGTAATTAGAGAGAGAAAATATGTTATTTTATTTCCTTCTTTATTTAAAGGGTTACTCTTTTATATCTAATTTTTATTGACAACTTTTTATTGTATTTATCTTTTTTTGTTATTTATAATAAATAGAGGAGTTAATGGGAAGTAAAAGATTAGAATGAATGACTTAAATATATTATTTGAGATATAAGCTATAATATAACATATTTATGTTATATATTACGTTTTCCGGCATTGTAACTTACTTGCTCGAAATACTCACGCAACGCGCTACGCTACGCGCTTCATGAGCCAAAACGTGTCACGGTGCACGTCACGCGTTTTAAAACATTGTTTGGCATTCAAGGAGATTCCTCGCTTGTCAGTTGCATCGTAGTCAGAACCTTTCTTCGGAGTTCCATCCGCCTTATTAGGAGTGTAAGGTCCAGTCGTGATGATATCCCACATATCATAGTCAGTAGCAGCAGGAATTCCTTCATCCGGTTTTTCCATATGGCGTAGTTGGTTCCATCGAAGAGTGGTGGCCTGGAATGGGATTGCCCCTCTGCAAAAACATCAACACTCGAAGAAGCCATTAGATCTTTAACTCAGGCTTGTTAGGCCCATCGTTTGAGTAACCCTCCCTGATACCAAATGAAGATATAAATGTGCCAAAGAGGGGGTGAATTAGGCTTATAAAAATTTATGCTTCTTATTCTCCCAAAACTTAAGATGTAGTGACTTAGATATGCCTACTAACGCTTGTGACGTGTATGCCTGATATATCCTGATAGCGTCGGATGTGTGTCGGGTCTGTCTCACAGCGAAAATGAAATAACTGTAAATTAAATGCGAAACAGGATTTTTATAGAGGTTATATCCCCAACTAGGGTTTACTCCTCTCCTTAGGGTTTGCTCCCTAACAGATTAACCAATCACTATGATACACCGTAGCTGGATACCTGATTGGTTAGCCCAATACACAGCGGAAACAAGTCGAACACTAGACACACTAGGTTACCACACGCCGAGTTTCGTTCCTCGGAATCTACTGATCCCGACAGACATAGCTCGCTACCGAGGGGTCCCCCGAAACTCGTCCTCACGTGTGCGTAAACGTCGACCTTGCCTCCTTGGTATTGCTCATGTCCGAAGAAAGAATATATGGTGGGAGGTTGGAATATCAGGATAAATACTCGTTCAGTGATGGAATCGCAAGTTAAAGCTCAGTATGGTAGAAAGCTATCGCAAGTGGAGGCTCAGGAATCTCTCAATATGTTTCTGCTCAAAAGTCTCTCGTAGGCGTACGTTCACAAGTTCTTAGTTACTCGAATAATGAAGTGTTGCTCATATATAAACCTTTTCACTCAACACTTTACATGGAAAATCAGATCAAGTATTAATCACCAAATCTAGTCCATGCAATTTTCGAGTAGTCAACATACCATGTAGATCATGCTCATAATAAACGTTTACAACGGTCATTAGCTCATTAATGCATGATCATATTCCATATAAAAGCTCCTTTAAGCATGAATATATTCCATATAAAGACTCAGATTCGTTCTCAAGCATATTCAATCATTTCGCATATATTTACCATATCAGAACTTTCCATATGTGATTTCCTGCTATTAGTTTATAGAAAAAGTCAATCCAGATTACTTTCCATGTATAGCATACGAGATAGCATTATATCAATTCCATATTTAGCACTCAGTATCAGATCAACATATTTTCCATGTTTAGCACATAATATCAGATCAGATCAAAGCTATCACGATTGAAACTGTCATGCCACAACTTTCCATATTTCAGATATCACATCCGTTTTGAGCACATAGCATCTTATCCACAAAGTCAATCAAATCAAATATTTCCAAAATATAATATTCCAATCAGCATAAGGAAAGATATCAATTCAATATTGCCCATTAAATTCAGTGGAAAGCATGCAAAGCTCGTAAATGTGATTTTCGTCCAGGAATAACTGATTTTCAACAGATATATCACTTCTATAAACAACATATTTTCCATATATAACTTAGCAGGATATCTCATGTGTTATTCCGTATATAGCACAGAACGATATATCCTATCACATGGGTTGCCTATAACATGCGAGCACATAGTTTCACCAATAAATCACCAGATCATATATGAATCGAACATTCAACACTTTAATCAATTTATAGCTCATAATTAATGCATGGTCGAATGTTATCATGTACTTAGACATTATATTGATCTCAAATCGAATTGCTTAATTTATAGACCTAACGTCGTTACAATTACAACGTTCATCAAAACTCTCTAACGCTCATGGACCAAAAAGGTCAACATAACATAAACACAAACTCTAGCTAGATAAAATATGAAGTTTTTCTTTGGCATTCCGTTCGTGTAATTAATTATAAAAGTTTTGGTTATCACATTTAATTAATTTTCAATCACTATATCTAGCGATTTTGACCAAATTAATGTTATAATATTATCTACTTAATGCCTTAGATTTTGATTTTAAATCAAATCAACCTTTATTGATGAGTTTTACATGTTGAACAAAAGATTAAAATTATGCACTTTTGGAGCTTTTCACTATTTTCGCCGTCTTTACCAAAGCCCAGCCCAATTAAGTGAGTCGCACCAAATTTAACTTAAAATTATATTAAGGAAGAACGACCTTTTAGTCCCCTGGGACATGGCGTTTTCGGTCTCTCATGTTCCGATGTACCACTTTTAGTACCCAATCTTATTGATTTTGAGCCGTTTGGTCGTCCGATCAATGAAATCACTAATTTAGATGTAATTTAACATATGAGAGCAAATAATCTCTTTTAACTTTACTAAACACCTTCTGACTCATCATCTTCTTCAACTAAAACGCACGTGAGCATCATTACGTATCACATTTAACTCATTTTCAAGGTTGTCGATCCTTTCTTAAATGTGATGTAATAATGTTCATGTGCGCCTAATTCGAAGAAGGAGATGTGTTGTGAGGTTTCCTGTCGAGTAAAAGGAGATTATGAGCTCTCACGGGCGATTAAACTAATCTAGTGATCAAAACCGTCTCAAATCGATAATATAGAGACTAAAAGTTGCACCTCGAGACGGGAGACAAAAACGTCATGCCTTAAACATTTGAGGCTAAAAATGTCCGGTACTAACAACGAAATGGTAGCATTTTGTTCGTTGCGAGTTTCTAGCGACCAACTCAGTTGTGATGAATGGGGTGGCAAATGGGAGAGATTGAAGCTATGCTGTCGATCGTGTTTCTTAGATGGAAGAGTCCGAGAAGATGGGTTTTACCAACTCCATCGAGCGCTCAGTTAAGTTCCTTATTAGCATTATTGCGAATCGAATAGTTAAATCGATAGGAAATGCATCTGAAGTGCCATTGAATTTTTTTTCTTAAATGGCCTTCATGTTTGCTGACATGCTAATTCCCAGTTCTGTTCCTTAATCCAAGCTGGTTCCGGTACGGTGAGCGAGTTAGCGTTGAGTTGTAGTTTGAAAATGGTGAGAATGTGATAGAAAAGAAAGGCCGAAAAAAAGTACAAATTAGTTTCATCATGACAAATTAATCACTTAGTTATCAGGATGGTAAAAGCTACAATTGCATATTCTTAGACATTTAGATGATAACGAGCTACCTACATTTGCAGTCTATGGTATTTACTTCTAAAAGATAGGTATGAACGGATTCAAGGACGAAGTGGATCTTCCTGCCTCGGGACTTCATTCACTGTTTCCACAGTTTCTCTTAGAAATTCTTGGCTTAGGTTCAAATTAACTACCTCAGTGTCTTCAATGAGTTCTCTTTGCGCCGTACTCTCTTGAAAGTTCGCATATTGCTCGGTGGGGCTCGAAAAAAATGGACTTGGCGGGCCATTGGTCGAAGGAGAGTTAACCGTAAATGCCAACGGTGTCGCTGATTGCACATTATGGCTTGTTGGAGTCGTCCTCATACATTCGCAGGTATAGCGGTTTGGCCTTTCTATTGTTGCAGTGTTCCTAAAAGTATGAGAACTCATATCTTTGTTAAGAAACCTGTGGAACAACTCCCTTGTGTTGGACAGTTCGATGGCGTTCCAATTCTGATGTAGAAACTGAGCTACGTAGAATGTGAAGACTATGAAAGAAGCTATGCCCACGATTAAGAAAAGTCCCCAAAAGCTTTCGAGGCCTAAGCTACTTGACGATAGTATGCTGCTTGAGTCTGGGCACGAGGTTTTATCTCCGAGCCATTTTCTCTCAATGTTCGACATCCTTAGATCTTCGGTCACGTTCAGTATTTCTCTTGAAACATCTGGTACTAAGGGAGAACCTACTGGGAAGACCTTAAGATAAGAAAGAAGTAGACAGAGTTAGAAATGAAAGGTTATGCCAAAATGGCAGTAGTAAAAGAATGAGTGAAGAATAGCGCTCACAAATGCGAAACCGTCGGTTTTATAAGTGGGTTCGACGGACATGTACTTCGAACAGTGGTTGGCGAGGAACAACTTCATGTACGGAATCTCGTCAAAAGCAGCAGCGATGGTTCCATTTGAGAGGAGTTCATTAAGTTCCTCAGGTGTGTTGTAGACGAGGAGTCTTGATTTTGGAAACTTCATATTCTGTAGCATTCCGAAAACGAACGAGCCTTGTTGGTACCCTACGTATTTGTTGCTTTTGAGGAGATCGTTTACGTTTGTAACGGCTGGTTGGAGCTTTTGAACGGTTAGTATTGAAGTGAGACTCGCCGTGTAGCTCTGAGTGAGTATGAGGACAAGTAAGAACCATATGATCAGCACGAATCTAGCGAGGTTGCTTATCACTCTCTCCTCTGTATAAACAAATCGATATAATCAGTTTTCGAAGTGTTTCAAGTTGCGATTGGGAAAACTCATACTTACTATGGGCGAAGACCATGGTTGAGAAGGCGAACCAAAACACCATTCCTACTTGATGCCAAAATGGACCCCTGAATTCTTCGTTGATTCTATGCTCAAGAATCCAAACGAGAAACCCGATGAAGACAAATGAGCAAAAGCTCGTGAGCCAAAGTTGCCAAGTAAGCGGCTTCAAGAATGCCCAGGCGTTGTTGGCTTTGTTCTCTTTGATCGGCACAACCATGTAAACTCCCGATTCAGTGTACGGAAGGGTGAAATCGACGTAGTTTGATCTGTTCGCTACAATAGTCACATCTCCCACTACAGCATCGAAGTTCTGTTTGTTGATCAAGTAAAAAAGGTCAGTCGAAATCAGGAAGACGAGGTAATGGGCGTACAGAATAAAAAATAATACGTAGAACGTACGCCCAGGAACACTTGATAGACCAAGTCATCATAGCTTCCAGCGCTTCCACGGTGAGAGTTGGCAAATGGAATGTATTCGTATTGTACGCCGTACGGTAGCTTTTTCATCACTGCATCGAAAACGTCTATGCAGTATCCTTCGACTTGGGTTGAATTGTCGTCGTTCCAATTGACATTAAGAAACTCTGTGAACCCATCTTTTGCAGGTACTCCAATTCTAAGCTTTTTCGCATTCGTTGGAATTACCCAACCCTTAGGTCGAGTCGTTGAATCGCCAGGCCATATGATGGGTCCTAAATTAAATCTCGACATTGAAATCTTATTTTTCGTAAGAGTTAGGTTTCTTACTATTCCTTTCTGTTGTGTCCAATATCCCACCACACGAGCACCTGGGCCGACTAAGTTGAGTATCTGATAAGGAGGCGATTGAAGCTGCCCATCAGCCAAGCTAAAGTTTCCCGCGAGTCCTTTAAATATTGTGCTCGATATAGCCTGAACGAGCTTCGGCCCAGCGCTCGAGATTCCTATATTTTCCAGGTCAGTCGATTTTCTTGAAGCATTGGAGGTTAGATATGTTGAGTTGGTTAGCGTTGGTGCTGCACTTTCCACCGCCATGGCTAGTGCAGTTGCAGAGTCGTAAGCCCATAATCCATATATGTTGAGAATAGAGCTGATTGGTAGCGAACCGTTTTGCTGAATCCTTCTGTTATATCGAAGAGTAAAGTCGTCGAGCTCTTTCGAATTAGGAACGTAAGGCCTCACGCCAATGACTCCCATCATAGATTCCATGACAGAGTTATCAAGAGCGCTCAGCCCATTCGCCATGCCGTCTGTTATCATCCAAGCATAGTCCCGACTCATCATCCCAAGCTCGTTAGCTTTCGTAAAGAGTCGCCCGCCGAGAGGTGCTGACATGTGAACGATGAAAACTCTCGTTTGCATCGTCATCAGCTTGTACAGCTCTTCTGCGATTTGTCCGTCTGTTGCTAACGGCGAAATAATACTTCTGTAAGGTACGCGACAGTTTACCTTTTCCAATGCGTCGGTTAAGAATGGTATTATCCCTTCACCGAAATCATCGTCCTCGTAAATGGGGACGACTTCCCTCCATCCGAAGGTTTGAACGATAGAGCTGATTGCCCCTACTTGCGAAGAGTCGTTCAAAGCAGCTCTGATGAAGTATGGACTTCTTGATGATGAGAGAAATGGGCTAGTGGCTGAAAACGTTGTGATGGGCACTTGTGATTTGTTTCCGAGGCTTATGATGAAATTTGCTTGCGTAGAAGAGAAGGGCCTATAATTGCCTGGACTTCGACGTTCTTCAACAGGTCCAAAGCTGCATTGTTTGAATGGAACTTACGCCTTATTGTTGATCATTCTTAGCTGATTATTTTGGTTTTTTTTTTTACCTGCAGAAGCTGCTAGGACGACATCGTTCTGTGAATCCCTTGTGTGAAGAACGATCCTCGTCTTGTAATGGCTGTGTGCATCGTAGAAATCTGAGATGGCCATTTCTATGCAATTCAATCCCATCTTTCCAATGTAATTCATGTCTAAGACAACGCCAACCTTCACTGGGATAAGCGTGTTTTGCGCCAAGTTCGTCTTGCTCATGAAGAAGAATGCGAAAAGGAGGACGACTTGAAGAGGTATTTTCTTCATTGATTGTGCTTGGGATGGTGCTTTGACTCTGCATTTTTCTTGTGCCTGCCTGGACGATGTTATATGTTATATAATATTGTGAATTCAATAGTCGTTTGAAATATCATATGCAAGAAGTAAACTGTGTAGGGACCCGATACAGTTATTATAGTAATGTGATAGCGTGTGTGTATACCGTACAGCTCTACTCTACCTTTTAGGTTTACATTGAAAAGGTCAATAGTCTTCTATTCTTTGTTTAAGGCTTACCGTTAAAAAAGGTTAGAAATCTACGCCTGTTGAAAAGTGACACATCTCCCTTAGAGAAACCTAAAGAAACTGTATCAAATTAAGTGGTCGTTGTTTGAAGAAAACTTGGAGAGAGGATAAAATTGTACGTCATATGTTATGGAAGAAGGTTCGGATAAACTCCGAGAGCTTTCATTTTCTATCTAATGACGTCGTTATTGCAGGACGAAGTCGATTTGATTCTTGAGATTTAAGGTTATACTCTTTCTTAATTGTATTATATTATTTTTTAACTGTTTAGAATTGAGATGACGTAGAAAGTAGGTATAATTCATGCTTGAAGGAGTGATGTGTGCCTTGACCAATTGACCAAAGTCATGTAAGGTTCAGACTAAGAACTGCATTTGTATCCAATAAATTAGTATTTGTTTACGAAACTGAGGAAGAAGTGATGTTCATCTGCCTATCCGAAGGTGATGTTTGAGACGTAGAATCGAGCTTTGACTTTGAGGTATTTATTTATGACGAAGCTGCTAAGAAATGTTACTCGCTTCTTTGTCATGGTATCTTTGTATACAAAACTATTGCATTCTGATATTAATCACTAGATTCTGCCCGGATTACCAAGGTGTTGTCGAATTGAACGAGTGACAGTGATATATATATATATATATATATATATATATATACATACACCAACCACGTCCGTATATTGCTATGTATAGGGATGGCAGTGGGGCGGGGATTCCCCGTCCCCGCGGGGATCCACCCCGAACGGGGCGGGGAATCCCCGAGTTTTTATCCCCGCGGGGCGGGGACGGGGAAAGATTTTCCCCGCGGGAATCCCCGCCCCGTTCCCCGCCCCGCCCCGACTTCTATATATATATATATATATATATATATATATATTATAATATCTATAATATTAAATTATAATTTAAATAATATTAAAATAATATTAAATATATTTTATATAATATTAAATTAATACTAATAATATATAAAACTATAATTTATATAATATTTATAATGAAAATATAATTAAATTTATATAATATATTAAAAATATTAATTTTTTTTAAAAAAAATTGAATCCCCGCGGGGATCCGGTGGGGACGGGGACGGGGACAATTTTGTCCCGAAAGCCTCGCGGGGCGGGGACGGGGATTAGGTCCCCGCCCCCGCCCCGCCTCGCTGCCAACACTAGCTATGTATGTAGACATGTTCATACGGTTCCGGTTTCGGTTTGCCGGTTCGTAACCGTCGGTTTAGAACCTTAAAAGCTTAAACCGTAACCGAACCGTGGGTTACGGTTTTGGATCGACGGTTTCCGCAGTTTCGGTTTGAAACCGCCGGTTTCGGTTCCAAACCATTTTTTTTTCTTTTTCTTATTAATTAGAAAATAATAAAGAAAATTGATTTCGTTTTAAATGTGCCTTCAATATTTAAAAAGAATTGATTATTGCTTAAAAAACTCAAGAAAATGTTAAAAACAAATAATTTAAATATTTTTTAAAAAAATAAAGATTATTGCTTAATCTTCGCTTCTGGTAGTGTTCGACGAAACCTCGTATGCATCTCCACCTTCTTCATCCGTATAGTTAAAGTTCGATTCTTGAGTTCTGGTTTCGGCCCTTGTCCAATCGTCGAGCAAACATTGGTTCTCTAGATTCTCAACGGTTAATCTCGATCGCCTTGAGTCTAATGTATATCCTCCAAACGTTTGTATTATTATTATTTTTTGATTTTTTTAATATATAAACCGGTGGTTACAAACCGGCGGTTCCGGTTTCAGAAAATTAAGAACCGAAACCGAACTGATCTAAATAACGGTTCGGTCCCGGTTATAACCGGAACCGGGCGGTCAACGGTTCCGGTTTTTAAAACCGTCTGAACATGTCTATTAATGTATGATTCGGCATACTAATTTCTCCGAGTAGAATAAAATCATTATTTATTTGTCGTATATAAATATAATATATACACCCTCCGTCCCGGTAACATTTGTACATTTTATCAAATCGGGCGTCCCACTATCTTTTATACATTTCCATATTTAGTAAAAAACTATCACACACAATCAATATAATAACATTAAATATTCTTAAAAGACGTGCCACACCCATACACTTTTCTTCCTCTATACTAATAAAATATTATATTTCTTAAAAACCGAACTCAATCCCAAATGTCCATATATTATAGGGACAGAGGGAGTATATCAAAGTGATTGATGTCACGGACAGATGTGAACATATCATAAAGGCCAAGTATTTTATGGGATTTTTAAGTAAATGGCCTTTGACGTGGTCAACGTTAAAAAAGTAGCCTTCAAATGAAAAATGACTTTAATGCCCTTAGGGGGTCTCATGCGCCCATTTTGTGCAGCAATGGGCGGGACCTCTGCTTGCATGAGCGGGACCTCTGCTATATAGCACAGGTCCCATGCCCAATATGGGGGGTCTCATGTGCCCATGTTGGCGGGACCTCTGCTTGCATGGGCGGGACCTCTGCTATATAGCACAGGTCCCATGCCCAA
This sequence comes from Craterostigma plantagineum, assembly GCA_027422505.1. NCBI lineage: Eukaryota > Viridiplantae > Streptophyta > Magnoliopsida > Lamiales > Linderniaceae > Craterostigma > Craterostigma plantagineum. Next base: position 14,729 of record JAPQWV010001798.1, read on the forward strand.
TGTGAGGGGGTCTCATGTACCCATGTGGGCGGGACCTCTGCTTGCATGGGCGGGACCTCTGCTATATAGCACAGGTTCCATGCCCAATGTGGGGGGGTCTCATATGCCCATGTGGGCGGGACCTCTGCTTTGCATGGGCGGGACCTCTGCTATATAGCACAGGTCCCATGCCCAATGTGGGGGGGTCTCTCATGTGCCCATGTGGGCGGGACCTCTGCTTTGCATGGGCGGGACCTCTGCTATATAGCACAGGTCCCATGCCCAGTATGGGGGGTCTCATGTGCCCATGTGGGCACGCCCCACCCACCCGCCCTTGTGCGGTCTCGATTTAACATATTGGGTTTTACTATGGAAAAAAAAGACACCCTGTAAAAAGACAAAAATACCCTTAAATTGAGGTTATTTTTTAAAAGTTAGAATCGACGGGGCTATTTTTTTAAAGCTGACCGAGTCAAAGGCTATTTTTTAAAAAGACCCGTATGTTATGAACTTTATTAAGGCTAGTTCGGTATTTTCTATATATATCTTGTTTGTTTTGCAATTTTGAGCTGATTCTAACGCTGCTGGCGGGCAGCAAGGAAATGCACAGTGATCGTCTTTGCATTCAATCGTAAAAACAAAACATTCTGAGAATATTATTATTTGCCTTTTTTATTATGAAAGAATAGCAATTGTCTTGGGTTCTTTTAGTAATACACCAATTAACCATGTATAGTTGGTCCAACGAAATCTTGCGGCAAATATACAAGAACTACGGAGCGGTCTGAAGCGGGTTGACTATGGGATGACAATAGAGCGGTCTGAAGCGGGTTTGACTGGACCTCGAAGCCCCCCCCCCCCCCCCCCCCCCGATTACTGAGATGGACCCAAAACGCGGCCCTCCAAAGTTGCACTTGACTTGCACTTGCCACAAGCCAAAGTTGATTCTTCCGTCGAATTTCTCCATATCAAATCTCGATATACTCGAAAACCTATTTCGAGACTGATTAGTGAAAACGAACTTCGCATAAAAACCGAACAGCAACTCGTCTGCCGAAAACCCTTCTGCGGTCAAGCTCTACTTCTCGCTAGTTCCACCGCACGAACAAACCTCTTGGGTATCTTTTCTGATGTGGAAGATCAGACAACTTGTTGGGAAATTCGGTTGTACCGAAATTCCGCCCGAGATCCGCCGGAAATAATAAAACTGGAGAACACAAAGATTTAGCGTGCTCTCCAGTTTTATAATTTCCGGCGGATCTCGGGCAGAATTTTGGTACAACCCGGATTTCCCAACATGAAAACAAACCCCTGTGATTTAACCAAAATGCACCAAAATCTTTGGGGATAAAAGATTGGATAGAATCCCCTCATAGTTTGTGTAATCATGCGCTCCTTATTTTCACCCCTAATTGGGGAGTACAATGCTAGATTTCAGGCAACACATGGGGTACGGAGCTAAGTAGCACAACACAAGGGAGTTTCGCGCAATAAAAAAATATATGATAATATACATTTTAGTATAACCATGTGGGTGTATAGCGCAATCACCCTTTTTAATATCTAAAAAAAGAAGATATATCAGTGAAACATAACTATTAAGAAACTAATATTGGTTGATTTCGGTTTGTACTAGTATTGGTCGATTTCGGTCTGGACTGAAAAACATATATATTTGTTTAACAGTTGTTTGGTCGAATATGTTGTTAGATATTCAAATTCAATAGTAAGTTTTGTGTTCATCAAAACCAAATTGCAAGATATTAAAATCTAATAAACGCAAGTACAGATCCTTAGGTAGAATAGAAACAAAATGTAACCTGATTGCCCTCATAAGTTAAGATTACCGTCTATTGCACACTCTTTTACTTGAACAACTAATAGTAAAATTCAATGGATGAAATTTCAACTTGACCTTTTGACCTCCTCCTTTAAAGAATTAATATATGCGAGACTTCGAGAGCTTGTTAATGTTTAGATTCAATCTTCTCGTTGATGTTTAGACTCTTCTCAGATTTTTAACTGTTATGTTCTTCCATTCCAATCACATGGGAAGAGTCATATTCTAAACATAACATGCTAATATAATTATAGTCTTGTTAAAATAGTATACAACTTTCTTGGACCATTTTTAACTATACAACTTTCTTGGACCATTTTTAACCATATAACCGGAATAATTCTGTTCTAATTAACACGTAACTTCGAGAGCGACACCGAGATGCACGCTCATATGCAAGAAGTGAGGATTTCTACAGCGGAATGGAATAAACTAACATGGTAGTATAATCTTGGGGAGAAATAAGAATTTGAGATCCAAGACCTTAATCTTCTTGATCAACCATAGAGGCGAACTATGCAGTGGTGAACTAGTTTTTTTTCAGGTCCTAACCATGCACGAATAGGAGATTACATATAGAATAAGAACTATAATTAATCAACCGATCATATAATTTGATCCAGTCCTATTATCATCCTCATGTCTTGCTTAAGGGGGGGCTAAGCTTTGATATGCTCTCGTTGATTACGTAACTTCAGCCAATAATTACATGATTGTATTTATTCTTGATAAGATAGAGTTTAGTACACGCGTATAAATAAATATATGACAATATACTGTGAAAATATTGACATAAATATAATACTTAGGTTCACAACTCGGACAAACAAGATATAAAACATTCTAGAATTTTTTCGCAGCAGTTGAAGCGAAAATGCCATGGAATCCATATGGAACCCTAGCCGGCATTGCGATTTTGGCCACTGTCCTCTTGATAAGTGTATTGCCTCCATAATATACACCTGCATGCATGCATGAGCACATCAATCAATTAGTTTAAGAGTGCGTTTGGATTCACGTATTTTAATGAAATCCCTTGATTTTAAAGTATGAATTTCAAAAATCGTAATTTCAAACTCAAATTCATTTTTTGGAAACATTAGGATTTCGAAATTCGGCTTTCAAAATGAAGCTCGCGAAGCTCGTCCAATTGACTTCTAACTTTTTCTTAAAAAAACTAGAAAGTACAAAAATAAAATAAAAATAACAAAACACTTAGCGAGCATTCGAGCACCCACGAGTGAGCCGAGCTCGACCAGAGCTCGTCGAGCTCGAGCCGGCTCATTCACGAGCCCGTAACGAGCTCGAGCCGGCTCATCGAGCTCACGAGTCAGCCCGACTCATCGTTCACCCTCTAATTATTATTTATCATTTTTATTTATTTATTATTATTATTAATTGTTTTTATTATTTATTATTTTACTATTATTATTGTTATAATTATTAAAACTCGTTACGGGCTCAACTTTGGATTTAAAAAATGCACCATTTGATGGAATTTCAAATCCGACAAAAGCGTTTAGATTTAACCACCGATTTGAACGAATTTCAAATCGAAATTCGGAATCCAAACAGGCCATAATCGATTATTACGCCGTCTAATCAAATTCGTACTTACCAAAGACGTTTCTGTGTCCTCGTCCTGGACAAAAGAAACAATCCAACCATCATCCTCTTTGATGGCCTCATCCTTAGTAACGAAGGCAGCGCCAGAGCAGTATGTGTTTCTTGGAAACATGTGATACTCAACTTTCACCAGCTCCTCCTCTTCAGCAGTACCCTGCATCATTTTTCCAAGTATTAGAAACTAATAGAACATTTATATATGTGTGTAGTAAAATATGTACTTGTTAATTTTTCACCATCGAAGTAGTATTTCCTTTATGTCTCTCTTCGAGGTAAAGCTTGGCCAGCCCTCCATACTTTGGCAATCCTACAAAGAAAACAAAAGCATTCAACTTTGTGAGCTTTTATTTTCCGACGATCATTCATTGCAGTTGCATACCTGCTGTTGCGCTCGCGCAAGAATCAACAACCTGCGCATTTGCAAACTTATTTCTAACGCTAGTCAAATTAGGGTTTATCATTGGAAAATCCATGGAATATTCATTCCCAGTGATATATCCTTGTCTCGTCACATCTCCGCTCTTCATGTTCAATCTCCATTCGTGGGCGCGAGTGAAGAGATACCCATCTGCGTCATCGTGATGGCTTTCGATATTATTATTATTATTTCGTTTCAGTCCTCTAGAAAACCATTCGAACTTATTTTTGCCCAAGTCCGGGCCTGGTATGATCGATTTTTGGGATCTACAAACCCTAACCACAACCTACTGAAAAAGAATTTAAATTACCAACACAATTCTTGCCCCAAATCTAGGCCGGTAAAGGATTGAGGAATAGGAGGTGATGAAAAAACTGAAAAATACCTCGTCGCCATCTCCGAAACAATTTATAATGTAAAAGCGCAGATCGCCTCCACTTTAACTAACATCTCCTAACGAGGCATCGCACCAATTCTTGCATATCTCTGTTTCTCGAACTTTATTAAACTGAATATTTGATTACATGAATATTATAAAGTAATGTATCAACTATGTTAGGGGAATACATTGGATAAAGTATGTATACTTACGGACCACCGTTTATAACTTGATTGGGATCCAGGATCAGTGGAAAGTCGAGGATCACGTTGAACCTACATAGCAAAGATAAATATAGATGATAATAGAGGAAATGTCAAGTTTTTAAGCATATGTGGTGTGTTGGACAGAGAGGGAATAAACATTTTTCTTACCTATTTGTAACTCCTATTTCGTGATAACAGTACTTCTGTTGAAACGAGATCCACTTTATGAATCAGCTTTGTTCCATCAGATTGTGATCAAAGCGGTCTTATAAGATTCTTGTACAACTTATTCACTTTTCTTAAATTTTATTCTCTTCAGGAAATAAAAGTAATTAGGAAAACGGAAATTTGTACCAGCAATAACACCAACTTCGAATACGGTTTCTTGCATCATTGCCCATCGTGACAAGTTTGCCACTTCCTGGAGCTCGCTGTGCAGTTTAAAAAAGCCGTCTTAGAAAAGAAAAAGTAAATAACTACCAATGTAGGACGAGTTCATAGTTTATTATAAAAGCCATATTTGAGAGCACCTCAGGGTGACTGCTGAATGGTCGAGTCCATGTTCCATTGACGTGCCAATCTCCAAGTGTTTCGAGCGTATGAATGTCTATCTCTTGAGGCAGATAACTCTCAGCTATCGAATAGAGTCTCCCGCCATGCTCTATAACGTTAGTGTTGCTAGGATATTGCTCGACGTGCCAAACCTTAGCTATATATTAAACAGAACTTATGCATATGATAAAAATGAAATGAATGATAAGTTAAGATACATTACTGATGCATACAATGTTTAGAAGGAAACTTGATATAACAGCAGGTGGATCGTCTTCCAAGGCTGCTAGAAGACACGGTTTGTTTCTCTCCTTCTCCAATTTAAACGTCTTGGTTTCAACGCATTTGTTATTGTATGTTATTGTCCATTTATTATGATCTGTATCTTTGCTAAAATACAAAGCATGAAGCATTCCTTCTCCTTCGATCCAAACGCTACTTGTTCTTCCAACTACGGATACAGCAGATTTAAACCCTCCAAAGTTAGGGTGGGTTTGATCCTGAATGAAAATAGCCAGCACATCCAAATATTCAAAACTTCCCCCTAATACTTATATGACCATATAGAATATATGAAAACATAAGTTACCGTTTCTTACCTAAATGCCCTCAGGAAAATCATCAGGAATACAACCTTCAACTATCGATACACGAACTGGTTCTCCAATCTCTTCTACTGGCGGGAAGTTGCTCTTCCCAACAGAAAATCGAGCAATCGTTAAATGTATATAAGTGGAAAAGCATGTCAAAAAGCATACGTTGATATGTGTATGTTATATTATATACCCGAGATGGGAGCAGTGGCTCGTCGACAAATTCAACGAATGTATCTACAAAAGCATCCAATCTTATTGAAGCTTCACCAACGGCCTTTGTTAGGAATCGTGAATCAAGAATTAAGATTAAACAGTTTTGGTGATTGTCCAACCTTGATTAAGTATACCGCTTAGAAGAAGACTAAAAGATCGGATGCCAGTCAGGAGATCGCATGTGTGCAAAAGACCAGATATAAGTCAGAAGGACATAAGACTGGATATTAGTTAGGTCACAAACGTGCCTAAAACCGAAATACATATACCGGAGCTGCCATGAGCAAAGACCAGAACTCAGATATCGGACCGACAAGTACCAAGACCGGAGTTCAGTTACCAAAACGTGCCACGTGTACAAAGATTCAAGTTTACTCAAGGCGGGATAATGAAAACCTCTGATGAAGCTTTTAATGAAAAGCTGCCATGAGGAGCCATGTCGAAATCAAGCCAAGCTTAAAGTGGAAAAAGCAAATGGGACAGTATGAACTGCGGCCAAGACCGGACAGCACCCATTTTGGGTAAAGTGCATTTAATGCACAGTCCAGGACTTGGAGCCATTTCACAACGGTCTTCTTCATCAAAGAACAAGTATATATATCATAGAAGAGACACTGAAGATTGTATGACACTCAACCACGAGAAATCAAAAAGACAAGATTCAAAGCAAAGCAAGTAATTAGAAAGTGTTGTCCTCACTGTACGATAACCGGTTTCGGTTAAGTAAGTGAGTTATTGTTTTTTCGACGGACTGTAAAAAGCTGTTGAAGTAGGTGTATTGTATTTTACGACTGCCTAGGGATTCACTAGATAAGGCTGAGGGCAGCCGGGTAGGTTGTACTGTGAGTGTATAACTGAAGTCTAGTGAACCTTCCTCGCGAGGAAGAAGGGGAGACGTAGGAGATTTAACTCAGAACTTCCAGAAACAAACTGGTTCTTTCTGCTCACACACACACACACTAACACATCACATCGCTTATCGGTTTTGATTCATAACCGACATACTAGTTTCCGCACATAACACACAGAGAAAAATCAAGTACCGGTATTAGCCCTAACCGGTTAACTACCAAAAAGGCGTCAAGCGTTTATTCACCCCCCTCTAAACGCGTAAACCGATCCTAACAAGTGGTATCAGAGCGGGTTTGCTTGAGATTTTTCTTATACTAACCATGACTGTATCAGATCAGCTTCTTATATTTAGCAGGGAAAATTTTCTTGAGTGGAAAATAAGGTTGATGACCTACCTCTATGCGCAAGATGATGAAATGATTGATGTGTTGGAAAATGGACCGTTCGTGTTCAACAAGGTCAACGTACGACATGTCGTCTATCCTAACGAATCAAGAAAAGTTCCGAAGAAAAGATACGAGTTGTCAGCAGAAGAAAGACGAAAGGCAAACCTTGATAATATTGCCAAAAATATTATTTTCAAGACTCTGGATATAGAAACATTCAGACAGGTTATGACGAGCAAGACTGCTAAAGAAATATGGATCAAGTTAGGTCAACTTGGCGAAAACCAAGAAATCTACGAGCTCAAGGAAAATCCAGTAAAAGCACTGGAAGATGGAGAATCATTCACTATGACACAGGTTAAGCAAGGTGAACTAAACGATAGTACTAACAATTGCTTTAAATGTGATAGGACCGGACTCAAAACTGATAATGACTCCAAAGAGGAGGCAAACCAACACCTAAGGAGAAAGAAGGCACAAATCTCTACGACTAAAAAGGACACCCACAGATGGGATGATACAGATTCCGATGAGTCAAGCTCTGAAGATGAACCGAGCAACCACGGAAGTGAACCAGAACTTATCTGTCTGATGGGAGATCAGATCCAGAAAATAAGTTCACCTATGAAGAAGTTCTAGATGCTCTTCAAAACATGGCTGATGAGTACTGGAAACTAAACGAGAAGTTAAAAGTGGCAGAAAAGGGAAAGGCACCAAAGCAAGAAGATACCAGATCTCTTTTTAAAATAATCAATCATCTAGAGGAAGAAAACCTTAAACTCAGGGAGGCAGCTGTAATACCCGGGTCCCGCAAGTAAGCCGGCCAATAAACTTGCATGCATATTATGTGCTTATATGATTGCACATTTGATATCTATTTAATTATGTGCATATGTGATATTTAACATTATGTGTAAGTTAGATATGGAAGTAGAGGGAAGTCTAGATGAGTATGAGAGGGTGAATTTGCGAGTTAGGAAAGTTTGGTTATCATGAGTTCGTGGAATGGGTTCGCGAATTGAAAGGAATTAGAACCTTGCATGGTTTCAAATTCGCGAACTAGGGGGGATTTAGTTTCACGAATTGAGAAAATTATGAGCATGTGAAGTATACTTCGCGAATTATAAGGATTCGTGAAGTGTGGAAGTGCAAAGTGTTTTTACGAATTGAACTTTGAACCTTTGAAGTTAGGAAATATTATAATAATAAACTAATTATAATTAAGTAGGAAAGACAAGTGGGAGACAATGCTTTTCGGATTAGGTAAATATCAACGTTGGGTTTTGTCCTTTGTTGTCTAAAGCACTAATGGAGAAGTAAGATTAATCATTTATTCAATCATAAGAAAAATAAATCTAGAGAGAAGACGAAGAACTCAAACTGTAGAGGTTGAATTTAAGCTTGGAGAGGGTATATCTTTCTTACTTTCATCTTTACGTTTTATTTTGATTTAGTATGTCTTAAGTGTGTTAGATACGAGAGGCTAGATCTGTGTAAGTTTTATAAAGGTTTTTAATTTTTGAAGGTTCAAATGTGATTTGAAGTTTAAAAGAAGTTCGTTGTGTTCTTAAGAAAAATAAATGTTAATCGAAGGTTTTCAGATTTTAAGTATTAAATAGTGTTTTTGGTGATGATGGGGTCGTGAAATATGAGTTTCACGAACTCTAGTTCGCGAATTGTAAGTAGTTTGCGAATTGGGAGTTAATAACTTAATTGAGTTCGCGGGTCGTGTTCGCGAATCGAGATTTGCGAATTGAGACAATTTTACAAAGTATGTCAGTTCGCGAATTATATGAAAGGCAAAGTAGACTTCGCGAACTGTATATATAGGTTTGCGACTCCACGAGACTTTGCGAACTTGAGGTGTGCGAATTAGTTTTGCGGGTTGATTCAACTTTGCGAATTGTGTGTGGGTTCGCGAATCTGTGTAACACTTCGCGAACTTGGTCAACAGTAGACTTTTGCGGGTTCATGTAATGTACTTGGCGAATTGGGTTCATGTCATGTAATCAGAAAAATATTCTGAGTCTAATGGGCGTAGTCTCTCGTAACGCCCGATCATAATTTGCCTCTCGGTGTCTTCAGGGTCAATTTACGGTATAGGCAAACGTCCTTTTTGATGGAATTTCTGAACGAAAATTTACGTAGTCAACTAATATAATATATAAACTGATTTTATTGTCTTTTCGTGGTTAAAGGACGATATTTTAGGAAACTCAACAGACCGGTTAGCGATTAGCTTAAGGACGTCAGGTAAGTGGGAATCTCACCTACAACACATAAAATGTTTTATGTGTACCTGTTTTACGGGACTAAGTGCTTAAATGTGAGAATGTGGCTATGATTTATAACGTTAAACGTTTTGATATGATGTTACATGGTAAACATACATTGCATTGTTATGTGACATGAGCATGTGCATACACGTATGATGTGAGGATTAGTAGTATGAGTATGCACGGAATATGATCGTCTGAGAACAAAATATGTTTGACGATATTAGTGATTGATGTCAAGTTGTAGGGGAATGATAGCTACTTCTACAAAGGCACCATGACGGAATGTAAACAGTCGAATGTATGTACCTAAATTATTTAGGTAGCGGACGAGGGTCACCCGGACGAGACACATGGCGTAAGCCAGAGTGCCAGGAAAGGCAACCGCAATTAAAAAGGACGATCGTCAGATAGAGGAGCGACCTGGTGAATGATAAAACTGGAGATAAACCCTAGTTTATCCTACCAGAGTGGGCCGACTATCATATTTTATTCTAATAGGATTTGAGCTCATATTATGGGGGTGCAAGTAGTAAGTTAGCTATGGGCCCTGATAGAAATAAGAAGAAAATGAGAAAGGAATAAGAATAATGTGAGCATGTGAGTATTAGAAAGCGCTGGCGCGGATGCCTTTGCTAGTCGACATGTGCATCATGCATAGTTCCACTTATTGAGCTTTATAGTTCATCCCATGTTTTTATGTGTTGTAGACGCAGTGAACACGGTACGTGAACCTGTGAAAGGCGAGGCTGGTCCTTCTGGAACTTCCGGGGACTTTTGAGGGTAGTGTATACATGGATGCGACCTGTGTGGCGGGTGTATGTTAATTATGCTGTTTCTGTAAAATATGTTTGTATTATATGTAAAAATTCGAATAATAACGGTTGTATTGTAAAATAGTAGTGTGTGGTATGATTTGTAAAATCGGAAAAAATTCAATCGGTATTTTGTATGTTATTATATTTTATATTTTCTTTAGTCACGTAAATAGAGTTGTAAATGGCGGGGCGCCACAGCAGCTAAAAAGAATGCCTCGGAAAACAAAAAGTTATCCGCCTTGGTCAAGTCATGGACTAAGTCAATAGAGACATTTCGATGTCTTCAAGGATCCTTAAGGGATGTTGGTGACCGAACCGGACTTGGATTCAGCAAAAGAGTTAAGGTCGATGAGGCAACGACGTCCACACAACCAACTACCTCAAAGGTAATCAACTTTGTTCGTCCCATAAACCATAACCCAGTCTCTGTTGTCTCTATGAACAGGTCTAAGGAAACTGGAGTGAAACATAGCTACAATCCCTAGATGTCCTACACAAGGACAGCACCTCAGGCAGTAAGGGGGAATAACGTGAAAAATACTTCACAAAAAGGAAAACCCCAACAATCAAGGGGGAATACCGGAATGAACAACGATCCACGAAGAAGAAGACCTTAACAATCAAGGGAGAACGCTCACGATACTAAACCAGAGACCCAAGGTTACACAAGACCTAAAAACCGGTCTCAGAACAGGAATAATAATTATAGATATCTTATTGATCCTATAACCGGTAGACACATTAGGGTAATCCAAGTATGGATACCTAAGGTACTAATCTCTGACCGGACCCAAAAAGGCTTGGGTACCAAGGACTTTGTCTGTTCTTGCAGGATTGTTTGAGGAACTCAACCAGTTCTGCTGATTACTAGACAGCAGATGCTGTCGGCACATGCCCAGGGAGAAAAGGACTCTCGCTGAGATCGAACCATGTGCCAAGCTAACATTTACCTTTAAGATAGGTATCAAGGTAAAGATGTAAAGATAATTAGACAGTCTTACTAAAACTAAGGTATAACTATACTAACCGGATGAGGAACCAACAAAACCGACAATCTGAATTGGTGTAAGCAAGAGCCTACAGTTCAATACGGTTAGTTATCGGTGAATCCATAAAATAAATAAAAAATCATCCAAGACCCTAAATCTTCCTGTAATTAACTGGAAACAATCTCGTTAATGATCCACCTTCATCACTAGTATGCATGAAGGGAAAATGGATAAAAACTGTCCTCTCTAAACCTTGCACTAATGTTATATTTTGAGGACCATAGCATGTGATGTGAGTCACCTACTAGCAGGCAAGTTTAGGTAATGGTGCAGCAAAGAGAAGAGAATCGGATGATTGATAGGAGCAAAACAGATGATCAAAACATTAAAGCAACAGCAATCAGCCAAGACACCAGAAAAGAAGTTCCGAACTAGGAAAACCAAGCAATATATGAATCAACCGATTTCAAAAGCACGCTATCTATATAAAAGAAACCGGCGCAGTGTATCACAAGCGGCTCACACCTAAAGGAGTCAACTGAGGGCGAACGATTCAAGTGGAAAGAAGAAGTATTCTCAGAAAACGAAACAGCCTTCAAGGGATGATCAATGCAAGCAAGACAATCAGCCTGGCGACTGGTTGGAACAACTGTTGGAGATACAAACTAAGGGGGAATCACCAGAAGAAACTAAATCAGTCTTGAGATCAACTAAGTTCGGAAGCCTTCTTCAAAACCGGCAGTTCACACCAGAGGAGACAACTAAGGGGAAACGCTCAAAATACATCCATGAAGGGTTGAAGTACTCTCTGAAGACGAAACCATCCTCAGAAGGTGCAATACAGGAATGTGTGGAAGATTTATCCAGCTCTTGGAATTCAAGTATATAAAGGGCAATCAGTTTAGGAAATAACCACAGTTCCAGATAAATGACATTAGGAAGCTCTACATGGAGATTGTTTCTCATCAGACTGAATGCTGAATGTAGATTCAGATCCTAAAGAAGCAAAATCAGTCAGGAAGTCAACAAACATGGATCAACAAGCAAGTGTTTAGAAGACTAAAGTTCAGAAATAAGACGGAAGTTTCAACTCCAAGAGGCAATAGAGCGGAAGTACCAAGGCTGTCAAACCGGCACATCTCTCAAAGATAATCGAAGGCAGTACAATCAAGAAGGAGAGACTGGATATGAGAACAACAAACCGTTAAACCACGAATAACTACACCAGACCATGTCTCAAAGAAAAATCTACCCTCTTTTTAAATGTCTGACTTATCTTAAAGTCCTTCTGAAACTGGAAATATCTTTGACCAGTGGATAAACATATAACTCTTACTGGCAGGATAAAGACCGAGCCTCTTCGATAATTGCGCCTCATCAATGCACATATTGATGGGCTTGGTACAGCTGGCTTTGAAGCTTGCAGGTTATTTAAGAAGGTGAACAGTCATGTCATCAACGAATCTCTGTCACCGGACCAGACATAAAGTTCCGACGCACTGAAAAGAAGATAAGCATGGCCTAGAATACTATGCACCCGTGACACAAATCGACAGGAATTCTCGGCTATTTAAAAACCTCACGACCTTCTTCAAATACCCAGCATCTCAACATCGATTAAGTTCAAAATGCCTAAACCTCCGAAACATCCACCACCCTCAGTCAGGATAAGCCTCACAACCAGAAAAAGCCTAACAAGTCCAAGTCCAATTTTCTTACCTAACCACTTCAAGGCAGTTTTTACCCCAAACTGGATGCAGACCCACCCATTAGGGCATTCAAAGACCTCGTGGCGGTCAAACAAAAATACAAAGACGCTGCTTTGGACTAGCAGGCTTTCTAAAACAAGTCTGACGGCACAGAAGGCGAGCTCTGGGATGCTCTCTAAGGATTGGACGAGTTGGAAAAGATGTACCTAGTCCTCAGCTTCCCACACAGAGCTGAACAAAAGATGTCGCGGACCGGGCGATCCATCCTGGTACTACAAGGACCCAAAGGAGAAGACGACGCCCCTCCAGTCCCTTGTAGACCATCGACCCACCAAGAGACGGCGTAGTAGCCGAGCGGTTAAGAAGCCATGCGAGATCTTACCGCACCTACCAGCCTCTCGAAAAGGAAGGGTCGAGAATCCACCAAGAAACGGGACTGGAAAAGGAACCGGTTACCCGGGATTGAATGCCATGCCAGGCGTATACCCGTATACCGGCTCCTATCGGATTCGTTGCGCTTTACGAGGAGGACACAAGCAAAGAATCACCTCGAAGCAACATCTGATTCCTCGAAGAAACCCTCGACAAGGCGTGGGTACCGGGGGATACCGGAGCTCTGAGCGCTGCTAAGACGGAACGGCTCGGAAAAAGACTTCTTCAGACCTCTAAGTGTTTTGTCAAAACTGAGCGATCCTCTTTTAAGAGTCACCAGTGCAGTTGCAGAGCTACCGGTCTCATTGTGCTTCAAAAGGAGAGAACAACGGTAATGATGGCTCTCTTGCACAATGACTACCTTCCCTCATACCGGACAAGTGATTGTCAAAAAGGGGGAAGAAGAGTACTGCCAAGCGAGGTTAGGGTGAATACTGCCAGTTCAAGGGGAACGGGCAGATGGCAGTACTGAACGAAGCAAAAGGCAAACCGGACGCACCAGAGAGAACTGGGATGCCAACAACCGGAAGATCGAAGAACTGTCGCGTATCTATGACACCGGTTGTAAAAAGCTGTGGGAAGAAGAGTGCTGCTAGCTGAGGAGAAAGGGCATATGGAGCTACGGCAGTACTAAGGCGAAGCAGAAGGCAGATCGGGACGTACCAGACAGACGGGACGATGCCTTCAACCGGAGGATCGAAGAAGTATAGCATATCTAAGGAATAATAGGCTAACAACGGTTGTAATAGATCGGTAGTCTATGTATCAAATCTCCTTGGATATAATAAATACCATTCTGCTTCGTTGAGTTTTGACAATCACCAAAAAGGGGAAATTGTTAGGAATCGTGAATTAAGAATTCAAATTAAACAGTTTTGGTGATTGTCCAAACTTGATTAAGTATACCGGTTAGAAGAAGACTAAAAGACCGGATGCCAGTCAGCAGATCGCATGTGTGCAAAAGACCGGATATCAGACAGAAGGACATAAGACTGGATATTAGTTAGGTCACAAACGTGCCTAAAATCGAAATACATATACCGGAGCTGCCATGAGCAAAGGCCAGAACTCAGATATCGGACGGACAAGTACCAAGACCGGAGTTCAGTTACCAAACGTGCCACGTGTACAAAGATTCAAGTTTACTCAAGGCGGGATAATGAAAACCTCTGATGAAGCTTTTAAATGAAAAGCTGCCATGAGGAGCCATGTCGAAGTCAAGCCAAGCTTAAAGTGGAAAAAGCAAATGGGACAGTATGAACTGCAGCCAAGACAGGACAACACCCATTTTGGATAAAGTGCATTTAATGCACAGTCCAGGACTTGGAGCCATTTCACAACGGTCTTCTTCATCAAAGAACAAGTATATATATCATAGAAGAGACACTGAAGATTGTATGACACTCAACCACGAGAAATCAAAAAGACAAGATTCAAAGTAAGCAAGTAATTAGAAAGTGTTGTCCTCACTGTACGATAACCGGTTTCGGTTAAGTAAGTGAGTTATTGTTTTTTCGACGGACTGTAAAAAGCTGTTGAAGTAGGTATATTGTATTTTACGACTGCCTAGGGATTCACTAGATAAGGCTGAGGGCAGCCGGGTAGGTTGTACTGTGAGTGTATAACTGAAGTCTAGTGAACCTTTCTCGCGTGGAAGAAGGTGAGACGTAGGAGATTTAACTCCGAACTTTCGGAAACAAACTGGTTCTTTCTGCTCAACAACACACTAACACATCACATCGCTTATCGGTTTTGATTCATAACCGACCTACTAGTTTCCGCACATAACACACAGAGAAAAATCAAGTACCGGTATTAGCCCTAACCGGTTAACTACCAAAAAGGCGTCAAGCGTTTATTCACCCCCCTCTAAACGCATAAGCCGATCCTAACAGCCTTAGTATGAGTGATTTGCGGTAATAGAGGATAACTATGAAGCAAATTGCCCACTAATGTCTTCGATTGAAAAGGAGAATGGGTAGGGTTTGATCTTGTACTTGTAAGAAACATGGAAACTTGACACTTGTTTTATCACCTCAATCATCGCATCTATATACATACCTTAGCTGATAATGGAATAGAGATTTTGAATTGATTTAACTTTTGAACTCTAGTAGCTGATCTTGGGCTGGAGCTGCCTCTCAAGTGAAATGCACATATCTTGCAACTAGCCATCTCTTATCTTAGATATTAAAAATATGGGAAAATGTATTAGTGATATCATTGCAAGAACTCATAAAAACATAAACATATTTATAGGAAGGATCGTTGAAAATATGCTCTTTATTAACTGCAGCTTGTCTCGTAGTTCTCTGTATTTTGTTTTCGAAAGTGAACTGTTTTTTGGGTATTGTAGAAGCACTAAATTGGTATTTATATGTTCGAGATTAACCCGAATGCAAGTGAATGTGAGGTTTTTGAGAAACATGCCATGAAATGAATAAATGGACAGAGTTCTGTAATAATCTAATAATAAGGCAGATTAACTATTGGGGTTGAGCGGTAATATTTCGGGCCCAGCGGAAGATTGATTTTGGACCCGTGATAATTTTGTTGGGATGGTATAAAGCCGAAATGACAAAAAGAGAGAACACGAGATTTTTACGTGGTTCAGCCAATACCGCCTACATCCACCGAGAGCACCTGTGTTACTATATTGGGAAAAATTACACCGTACAAAATTTAACACTCGTGTCTAAACCCAAACCTGAGACCCCTTACCCACCCGGGTAATATATTTGTACCAATTTCCAACTACCCAGTAAAACTACACCTGCTCTCACCCTTATCCACGTGGACAAGATTTTTTTTATTACTCTCTCTCTCACACCTCTCTCTCTCTCTCTCGTTAATTTTGGGGTGATTAGTACATTGAGCAAGCAAGCCTATTTATAGGCATTCTCATGCTCAAAAATGTCATCTCATACATCATGTGTGTGAGGTTGAAAATTCTCCCCCTTTTCAACATCGATGTCTTCAGAGAGCACTCCAGCGAACCCGAGAATGAGAGTAGCCCGTTCGTAAATACCACGAACGTCCATTGGCCTTCCTTGTACCAGCTACACATATCCAAATCAAGAATTCGGGTCCTACCCACTTGATTCACCCGCGGCCCATCCTATGTGCAGCTGTCGAACCGACTCTACCCGTCGATTCTGAAGAGGGACTTCGACGCAACCCCTTCTCCAGCAGGACTTCCCTTCTCACGATCGTCTGCCTTTCCACCACACGCATGCGATTTTCGTGAACCCATCGAAGTCAGAGTGTTTTGTACTACACTCCCGTCCAGACGATACAAACCTCCACGCTCTTCTCCCTTCAGTAGGACTTTTCCGCCATGTGTGATTTTACAGACTACCCCTGCTATGAAACTCCCATAGCCCTTGGAAGCTAAATGGCTTAAGGATATTAAATTCTTTCGTGACTTTGGGACAAAGATCACACCACCCAAAGCTAGCACCGCTCCGTCAGTCATTTTGATATTCACAGTTCCAACACCACGAACAGCATGACGGTATCCATCAGCCATGGAAACCGAACCTCTTCGTATCTTCTGGAACGCATCAAAATATTTTCTTTCGGAGCAAAGTACTTCGACCCCGAATTAAATATCCATTCATCCTGAGAAAAAGCGCCATCATTGTAGACTGTGAGAACGTCTACTACATCATCCGTATCCTGGGCTATCATGGTTGTGAAATCTTTCTCGCCGTTCTTGTCCTTCCTCCAAGTCGGATAATTCCTCTTGATGTATCCTGGCTCACCACACTTGTAGCACACGATGTCCTTCCCGCCATTCTTTGATTTGGACCTGCTGCTACCTCCAAATTCCCTGGCGTGAAACCTTTCTCTATGTTTCTCCCCGTGTATAGCCAACGTCGAATTTTGGCTATCCCCATAATTTGATCGTCTCCTCTTTTCATGCGCCAAAAGAGTTGACTGTACATCCACCATCTTCACTGTCGTCTTTCCGTATAAGATGGTTGTGACCAAAGTATCATAAGAATCAGGAAGCGAGGTAAGAAGTAATAGGGCTTTATCTTCTTCCTCTAACTTTACATCAACTTTTAAAGGTTGATCCACAAGTCTGTTGAACACACTAATATGATCCATGAGATTTACACCTTCCTCGATCTTCAACCGGTACAACTCCTGCTTAAGATCTAACTTTGTGGTTAAGTTTTTCCCGAGGTGCAGCTCCTCCAACTTCGCGCCACAAGTCTGTGCAGAATCCTCATTAATAATGTTATCCGCAATGTACAGACGGATTGTGCTGACACATCTTGACCCCACCTCCCAGTCTTCTTTCGTCATTTTCTCCGGCTTTGCCGTGTCCCCTTTCAAAGCCTTAGCCAAACCTTGATGAACAAGTATATCCTTCACTCGTCTTTGCCACAAAGTGAAACTTCATGCACAATCAAATTGCCGCACTTTGAAATTGTTTTCCGTCGCCATTATCGTTGCAGAGATTCAACAGCTTCCCCCCCGACACTAGCTCCCCCGCACCGATAAACCTTCTTGATATCTGATGTGGAAGATCAGACAAAGCTGCAACCACAGAGCATACTCAGAATATCAATTAGGCTTGGCTCTGATACAACTTCTTGGTGTTGACCGGTAATATTTCGAGCCCAGAGAAATATTGATTTTGGACCCGCGATAATTTTGTTGGGACAGTATAAAGCCGAAATGAAAACAAGAGAGAACACAAGATTTTTACGTGGTTCAGCCAATACCGCCAACCCACGGAGAGCATCTGTTTTACTATATTGGAAAAAATTACACCGTACAAATTTAACACTCGTGTCTAAACCCAAACCCGAGACCCCTTACCCACCCGGGTAATATATTTGTACCTATTTCCAACTTCCCCAGTAAAACTACGCCCGCTCTAACCCTTATCCACGCGGATAAGATTTTTTTTTTTCATTACTCTCTCTTCTCTCACCTCTCTCTCTCTCTCTCGTTAATTTTGGGGTGATTAGTACATTGAGCAAGCAAGCCTATTTATAGGCATTCTCATGCTCAAAAACGTCATCTCATATATCATTTGAAGAATAAAAATCAAAGATGATTTCCTCCACCTTCCTTTGCATGAGTGTGAGGTTGAAAAGTCAACATTAACTTCGGGCACATCAACTATATCTTCGTACGTACCTCGCTTAAGTACTTTCGATAGCTAAACTAGGTTCATCGCATTGGAATGAAGTAAACCCAATGAAATGTTAATAACACGAAAATAATACACTAAAAAACAGTTTTGCAAAGCAATTAGCTACAAAGTAGCCGAGGAGGGAATATAGTTGTTGGAAGAAAAGGCTAGGGCGAGTTTTTGTCTTATATGGTGCAAGTATATATTATACAAGTTTCAGAGCCGTGCGTTGCACAGGTTATTTTCAAGATATTTTTTAGTTTATTAGATCTATTGTTATCGAAAAGATCTGAGATCCGCGATGGAGCCATCTATTTTATAGTGGACCCGAGACTCCCCCATTTATTTTATTGTGGACCCGAGACCCGCCTCAGAAAAAACTGCCGCGCATTCATAAATTTTTTCTATATGTTAATATTGATTATGTTTTCAATATATTGGTTCTTTTTTTCATGAAGAGTATTGACGGAAAGAATAAGCTGACAACATCCAATATTGGTTATTCTTTCACTGATCAATTTGGTGCAGAGGTTTGTGGTTCATTCTTTCAAGATATTTTTTAGTTCATTAGATCTATTGTTATTGGAAAGACCCGAGAACCGCGATCGGGCCACTATTTTATAGTGGACCCGAGGCCCGCCTCGGAAAACAACTGCCCCATATTTATAAATTTTTTCTATATAATTATTATTTATTAAATATATGTTTCTATATAGTTATATAAATATATAATATTTATATAAAAATATTATAAGGGCGGGGTCTAGGTGCGGATTTCAGGCCGGGGTTGGCAAAATCTGGACCCACTAACATCCCAAGAGGGTTTTGGCGGGTTCGAGTCTAGACCCGTAATCCCATTACCACCCCTAATTGTTATGTCATTTTATCGGTATTTAATGTAATAGTTTATAAACTTTGATATTTTGTTATAATTAAAAAGATATAAACTTATGAATTATTTTATATGTCATTTTATTTTTACATATAGTTATGATGTTCCAAATTTAGCACATTACTTGAAAATGTACTACGACTATCAGAATCGAAAAATGAACAAAAAACAGTCGTAGAAAAGCTAGTGTATTAGGTATATTGAATGATTTCATATGTTAATATTGATTATGTTTTCAATAACCGTCTTGCAGCATCCAATAGTGGTTCATTCTTTCAATAAGAGTATTGATGGAAAGAATAAGCTGGAAACATGCTATGATGATCGGTCGTGCAACATTAGAAACTTGAGAAAGTCAACCTAAATTGCAGTCGTAGAAAATACTCGTGAAAATAGATGTTTCTATGAATCGAAGTCGCTCAATAAGTTTGTAAGAATCGTGTAAGTCTTCATCAATAGTGTATACTGATATATTTTCAATGTTATTCTATTATTTATTATTAATACTTGTCTTACCTAATAAGCAAACAATTTCATTTATGCGTGGAACAATGTAAAACAAAATTTAATCTCGATTATATGTATATGCGTAAGTTCATTTATGAATAATTTTTGCAGTCACCAGCATTTACATATTAAAATATTTAAATCTCTGTCAGTAGTGCAAAGTTTTTGGCGAATCGAGGTCGTTCAAATACTTGTTGAAGAATGTTTCAGTCATATACCATAAAAAGAAAACAAAAGTAGAAGTTTACTAATCCCCATTCTGGGGAGGTCAATGCCAATAGTGAAAAAGCACAGAAGCTTTTAGATACTTCCTAAATTCATCAACCTGCGATGGTGAGATCTTGTGGATTTTGTCATGCCGAACAAATAATGCAAATCCATTTCGCAGAACGTGTACTCCACTGCCGTCTCCGCTTTAAGAAACCATGTACAAAAATTGGAAAATGTTATGTAAGATATTTCAATTGTCACAGTATCTGGTATTTTGTATTAACAATTATGTTAATCTTTATTGTGCTTTTTATAATGGTCTTGCAATATCCAAACGCAGTTGGGTTCAATCTTACAATAAGAATATTTATGGAAAGAATAAGCTGCCAATGGTTTTGATGGTCAGCAATGCAATTATAGTTACTACAGCAAATCAATATAAATTCTAGTAGTAGAAACTACTTAATCAATTATACAACTAAAGGCAAAAATAATACACCGTGGGAGGGTTTTCTTATAACTGTTACTTCTCATTTTTCATTCTTAAAATTTGTAATCACGGTTGAAAATAAATATTAATGTGTTATATGAAAATAAAGTTCGTAATCAATTATACAACTACAAGGCAAAAAATAATACACTGGGGGGGGGGGGGGGTTCTATAACTGTTACTTCTCATTTTTATTCTTAAAATTTGTAATCACGGTTGAAAATTGTATGGCAATATTAATGTGTAATATGAAATAAAGTTCGTGTGATTAAGTAATTCATACAACTTTTATAATGATATCTTTTTTATTAATCGTGTCATAGTTTACATTTTTGTGTGACATGTTTAAATATTTGTCAGTGGTTATTTTGTCAGTGGTGCGAATATAATGTTCTAATGCATTGCTGTGGGCGAACAATTTTGTAAGAGTCGTTTAAGTCTTCACCGGTAGTGTATTCTCATAGATTTCAAATGTTATTCTATGCATTCGTAAGACAACTGTTTCGTGCAAAGTAAATAAATCTATCAATATGTTCTTAAATTTGGTTCAATAGAATTCTTCCGATTTGGTCATATATAGAATGACATTTGTAATTCCACTCACATGGAGGGCTAAAATGGTCATTATTTTTACTACTTTTATAATACCATAAAACCCTCAATATTGATGACATGACACATATCAGTAGTCTATAAGGGGATGATAATTTTCGTAAATAAATTAGCGTAGAAGACTACATTGGTTTTCATTAATGTGATCTCATGATTGTCATTTCTAGAACAATGCTTTGGTACATATTCTGAAGAACGTCGTAACAGCTTCTGAAAACTTCTTAACATTTTAATATAATCATATTTTCCTAAGATAGTTAGATAAGATGAACATAATCACAAACCATGTCCTATATTCAATAAAATAAAATGAACATGCAACTATGCGTCACACATTATAAATAACGATCCAACTCCTGGCGAACTACCTTTGATATTTTTTGGAAGTCTAACCTTTAACTCATAAACTAATCATGGATATTAAAAAACTCCCCAACTCAAACACAACTTCTGATCTATAAAGCATGCAGTTGCTAGTGGAACTCTCACAATCACCATGCAAGAAATGAAATCTTAGTAAAATAAGACATGAATTTATTACTATAAACATTTCATCCCTAAACCAAGAAAAGTCGTAACATGGTCCACATATAATTGTAGCTTCCAAAGATCTTTGCTTAGTGCAAACAATGAATCCAATGTTCCACATGCATATTTGGTGTATTGAACTGTAGAAAGAAAAAAGAATCTCAGATCAATTTTCCCAAAAGAACTGGTTTTACACATACTCGGCTATCACATCGAAGATAAATTAAACAAATAAGAGCTTCAATGATAGCATATCTTAAATAGATACCGCACAACATAAGCTCGTTATTCCCTTCGAGGCAAGATTCGGATCTTACGTCTGAGCAAGAAGATTTTCAACTCTCAATAGAAATAATGTAGCAACAACGTCAAAAATCACTATATAATTCGAGTATAGTATGTGAGTTAAAGACTTCATCCTTTTATTTTGACCCGTTGACGTTCAAAGTTTTTGAGATTTGACCCGTTTGAGCCAGAGGTATTTGACTCTCGATCTTTTGCTATATTATAGTGTTTTAGTTGTCCACTTACAATGTTATTTTTATCATAACCTAATATAATGTCAACCCGCGAAGCAGTCTTATAACATCACTATAGCAACAATCTTACATTATCAACTTCGTGAATTAATCCCACTCCTAAAATCACCAAATCCTAGGAACCATAATAGATTAAGCAGCTTCAGCTTCTTACACCAAGGGCGATACAACCAAAGCGCATATCATTGGGACATTCTGCATCAAATTGAAATACATATTTCAAGCTTCTGTCATGTACATGGATAATTTTATCAGCAATTATAAAAAATAGTGTAATCAAACACATGGAAGTTTATCAAACACATGGAAGTTAAGTACAGTGTTCATCGCTCACTTACCATATTCAGTAAAACCTATGGTCAAATATCCTGCTCAATGGGGTTCAGTATTTCATGTTATACTATGTTGACAACCTCATCATCTCGTACGCCGTCACTTTCAATGCCTACAATCTTGATTACTGCAAGAAACCTAACTCGAGCCATGGCAACATACACAGACGCCCCTAAAAACTGGCATCTGAAGGTATGCGCCAAGTATCTTTATGCACTGCCCCTTGCTCTTATGCAACAGAATTTCAGCAAAAGCTATCGACATTTTGTAACTTGAAATGTTATGTTGTGCCCTGATGGAGAAAGAATTATCCTCAGACTTATAGCTTTAATTCCTACACGATTTCCGTTAATATTTTGCCCTAAAAAAACTCTGCTATCCAAATACGATTAAATTGATCTTCAACATAAGGAAACACATCAACAGAGCCAATGATACTGAAGTGTTATTATAAATATTTCATTGTAAGACTGCTCCACTGATCGACTATTACAAAAAGTAGTGATTTGCTAACATTTTGTAAGACCGCTCCATGAGTAATTATTCGACAATGTATGATGGTTATTACCATCAACTGTGCAAGACTGCTCAACTGAGTAACTTTGATCGATTATTGTATGACCGTTATTCCCTTCAACTTTGTAAGACTGTTCAACTCATGGATTATTGTATGACTGTGATTACCATACTCAAGGGTACCATTTTTGTGATTTTCTATTGACTGTTATTATCATCAACTTTGTAAGACTGTTTAACTCAATTCCTGGTATATATTATAATTTACAAGATTGTTATTTGTACAATTGTTGCACGGCTGCTCCACTAATTGCCTATCATGATATATAGTAGTCATACTTATGATAGTGTTGGTGTGCATGACCGTGCAAACTGCATGATAAATTATCGTATGATCGCAAAAAGATTTAAGGAGATATTTCTAAGAAGTCATACAACATGATGTAAATTTCCATCTTACAAACATATCGTAGAACACTTGGCCACTCGAGCAGTCTTACAATATTTATTTTATAGTGAACCTGAGACCAACCCATTTACTCCCAAAGTCAGTGTCAAACATTTTTTTTACTTCGTTTCCGTCTACAATTTCCTTATCTCCACCCAATAAATTATTAGATAACATGCTTTCTATTCACTTACGGCCATACATTTTGCATATGAATGCACGACTGCTATATACTGTTATAATGCACTATTGCGACGTTCTTACATGGTTCAGATCCATTTGAAATTATGCACGACCTCCTGCTTGTTAAATTAGACGACTGCTTCAATAACAGTCTTACAAAATCATGACAAACCCTAAATAAATGTTAATCATGGATTATGTAATTAGAAACATAATTATGTAGAACTTCAATTAAAGAAATGAGAACAAATGTTCCAATACATGCTCTGTACACCTGCAAGAATTGCACGACTGTACACTATTGCATAACTGTTATTGAAACATTCTTGTAATTTAGGAAACATGAGTAAGAGCGATGCAGTACTGCATTATAACAGTATACATCAGTAGTGCATTATCTTCTTATTACATGTCGTTAGTTAAGGAATCTCTCACCCAATTGTTGTAGACTTCATACCATTTTACCCAGCAAGAAACTGCACGACTGTACGAAAACTATTGCACGACTGTTATACAAACAGACGTGTAAGTTAAGAAACAGGAGTAAGAACGACACAGTAGTGCATTATAACAGTATACAATAGTAGTGCATTATGTTCTTATACATACCTTTATTTAAGCAATCTCTCACCTAATTGTTGTAGACTTCATGGTAAACAATGTTGACTATTGCATAGCCTTCAAGTTCATCTTCTTTCTTCATCCAACGTTCTATCTGAGTCCAATACCAAAATGCTTTTCATTAGCCAGGTTTTGTCACACAGATCAATCTCTTTATTGTGTAATATAATAATTGCAGAGGACGTATGGAAAAGGGGTAAGGTTGCAAATAATTGATTAATGGAAATTATTTGTATTGTACTTTGTACCTTGAATGATAGTCCAGCGCAATCAATGTATCTATTGTTGCGATAGACGAAGTACATTGGGACATCGAGGGCATAATCAGCGTACTGCTCAAACCTGAGAAAAAACATGTGAGATAGGCATGTGAAATAAGTTGAAATTCATGAAAATAGACAGTCGACTTCAGAAGGGAATGTACCCGAAAGAATCATTGTCAGTATCTATCCAGATTTGGCTGTGTAAGAAAGAATATATCACCATAAATTCTAAAAAGTAAGAAAGATCATAAAAGAAAATGGAAATTCAAAAACAACAATGGGTTCATTTCATTGTGTGACTTACCTTCTCATGCTAAGAAAGCCATTTGGTTTCCTTAAGTGAAAGGTGCGTTTGCAAATAGCGCAGTGGCCAGCTCTGAACTTCTTTATCATATCAGCTTCAAAAGCGAAATCCAAATTAACCTGTGAAACACAGATCTCATATGCTAAAAAATGAACGTACAAAATAGACTTGAATTTCGATCTTCACACGGTGAGAAGTACTATAGCAAACATAGGTCTACCATTATCTACCTGGACAGTGCATGTCCTAAACATCATATCCAATCCAAGTGTCCCGATTTTGGGCATGTAATTGCTCATAATTTCATATCTTCCCCGAGACAAATGCATAATGTGTCAGTATTCAACATATTTCACTCAATCTTGAGACATGTAAAGCAACAAAAGGCCACAAACCTACCTCTTCTCTCTCTTTCATGTTTAAAAGTGGAAAAGTGTGAATTTTTAAGATAAGTGTTGCTTACCTTAGGCATCACTGGTATGTCCTCGCGCCTCCATTGGGCTGAAAATCAATGCCTAAAAATCCAATCCCCATATCCTCTGCAACAGCCTTTAGCCATGTCAAAACAACAGAGTAAGCAAAACAAAATTAAATAGATTTCGGTTTAAAATAGGCTTTTAGTTAATGCCCAAAGTCATTCGAACTGCTATTTTGGTGATGCCTGAAATCTTCGATTTGTTGAAAGCATCTCTTGAACATGTGTTATCTTTTTCCTTAGAGATGCTCAAGTGCGTTTGAATAGAATCTGAACATATACCTCGAAAAAGATCAACGTATAATGTAATGAGACGAAAAATGCGTACCAACATCCAAAAGATAGCGATTTGGAATGAGTTTTGGAATAGAACGACGTGGATCAGTAAAGATTCGAGGGGGCCGCTTCGTAAAGCTGTAGATTCTATCCTTTATTTCGGTTAGTCGACTCATTCACAAACCTCCAGATGGTGCTGAAGATTGCGGTCGCAAGGGCTGGCTTGCAGAGATTCTCCTTGGTGTAAGTGCAAGGCTGGGATTTTGTGCTGAAGCCCTCGACTGATCCGAGGAAGATGAAGATGAGGATTGGGAAAGCAACCATGAAAATGCCGACGTATTGGTATTCGGTGAAGAGGAACGACGTTGTTAGAGGCAAGAAAACGAAACGAAACGCATCTCAGATTTGATACGGTAATAACATTTTTAGTTCAAATCGTTATCAAATAGGAGCGGATTTCAACTCTTGATGAGGACGACGTTGCTACCAAAGGTTTTAACTTGAGAAATATTTACTACAGCAGCAGTTCGAAGCATAAAAAAAGATGCCTCTAAGAAATCTTTTCACGTCTGTAATTTTTCAAAAGGCCAGAATCATCATATGTATTCAACCCAGGAAGTAAGGTGACTAACTTTTCAATAGCTCGTGAATACAAATATCATTACAATTCTCAATAACCACCAAAATGGAACTCAAGCAGACGTAAAAAATGAGAGCCTAGATAGTACGTTCGCCCGTGGACATTTGAAATTATGCACGACCTCCTGTTTGTTAACTACACGACTGCTTCAATAATAGTCGTACAAAAATAGGATAAACCCTTAAATTACACGACTGCTTCAATAACAGTTGTGGAGAAACATGACAAACCCTAAATTAATGTTAATCATTGATTATGATATTAGAAACATAATTATGTAGAACTTTAAACAAGGAAATCAGAATAAATGTTCCAATACATATTCTTTACACCCGCAAGAAACTGGACGACTATACGAAAACTATTGCACGACTTTTATTGAAACAATCATGTAATTAAGGAAACAGGAATAAGAACGATGCAGTAGTACATTATAACAATATACATCAGTAGTGCATTATGTTCTTATTACATACCTTTAGTTAAGCAATCTCTCACCTAATTGTTGTAGACTTCATACTCTTTAAACCCGCAAGAAACTGCACGACTGTACGAAAACTATTTCATACCGCAAAGAAACTTTTTATTATATAGAATAATAGTCAATCAATGGAGCATTCTTGCAACATCGATGTTAAGAAATATTTTTACCAATCTCCGATTCCTTAGCTTGAAGGTGGATAGAGTGGACTTGAGATCTATTCCTCATACTTCGACCCATTGAAGATCAAAGATCCAAAGATGCAAAACAGAGTTATATAAAACATGATATATAAGTACTTTGAGACTGATACTCATCAAATACATTCATACACAATATTCAATAAAAAGTACGGTAAGATATTATATTATGTGGTGTTAAAGGTTTTGTGGTATAATATGTCTATGTCTGAATGTTTGAAGAACTTGGTTTCCCATATAATTTCTTTGATGATTAAAATGTTGATACCTACTGGACATATCTCAATACACGACAACGTACAACATGCATGACAACCAACTTCGGAAGGCATACGTCAATGCAATATTATAATTATTTTATTGTTAAACATATAAAAATTATATGAGTATACACTACTAATGAAGATCGTGTATTGTAAAGAATGTCAAATATACGTTTTTTACGTGTAACATAGAAATAATTATAATATTGCATGATACATTAGAAATCATTTTTAGTTGATATGAGCCATAATAATATTTCAGTCGTGTATGTTAAATAATGTCAAATATAATTTTTATACGTGACAATATAAAAAACATTGCATTATACATTACAAATTATTTATGTTTGACATGCATATTTCAGTCGTGTATTGTGAAGAATGACAACATTCAGATGCTCGTATGCAGTAGTGCGAATTAAATGTTTCTAATGAATGGCACTGGCTAAATAAATTTATAAGAGTCATTAGTTGTAGTGAATTTTTACAATATAAATAAATATAGCATGCTACATTAGAATTTTTTTATTTGATCTGGGTCATAATAATATTTCAGTCGTACATTGTAAAGAATGTCAAATATATTTTTTTTATACGTGTAACAATTTAAAAAATATTGCATTATACATTACAAATAATTTTTATTAGACGTGCGCCATAATAATATTTCAGTCGTGTATTGTGAAGAATGCAAAGATTAATTAGAAATTGTTGTACTTGCTCTGGGCCATAATAATACTTCAGTCATGTATTTTAAAGAATGTCAATATATTTTTTATACGTGTAACAATATAAAAACTATTGCATTATACATTACAAATTATTTTATTTGGCATTCACCATAAGAATATTTCAATCGTGTATTGTGAAGAATGCCAACATTCAGATGTATCAGTAGTGCAAATTAAATATTTCTAATGAATGTCAGTCGCTAAATAAATTTAAAATTCATAAGGTGTAAGCATTATACAAAATAGATAATCATTATTGTGCATGATACGTGAGAAATTATTTTTAATTGACATGCGTCATGATAATATTCCAGTCGTGTATAAAGAATGTTCAATATATTTTTTTATAACTGTAACAATATAAAAAATATTGCATTATAAATTATAAATTATTTTTACTTGATCTAGTCTGGCCATGATAATTATTCAGTCGTGTATTGCAAAGAATGCCAACATTCAGATGTTCGTATCAGTAGTGCAAATTAAATGTTTCTAATGAATGCCAGTCGCTTTTTATATGAATAATAAGGTGTAATGCAATATTACAATATAAATAATCATAATTTTGCATGATACATGAGAAATTATTTTTAATTGACATGCATCATAATAATATTCTAGTCGTGTATTGTAAAGAATATCAAATATATTTTTTATACGTGTAACAACATAAATTGCACTATACATTAGAAATCATTTTGATTTAACGTGCGCTATAATAATATTTTTAGTCGGTTTGTGAAGAATGCCAACATACATTAGAAATTATTTTTACTTCATCTGGGCCATACTAATATTTCAGTCGTGTATTATATAGAATGTCAAATATATTTTTTATACGTGTAACGATATAAAAAATATTGCATTATACGTTACAAATTATTTTTACTTGTCGTGCGCCATAATATTATTTCAGTCATGTAATGTAAAGAATGTAAAATATATTTTTTTCTACGTGTAACAATATAAAAAATATTGCATTATACATTACAAATCACTTTATTTGGCGTGCGCCATAATAATATTTCAATCATGCTATGTGCCAACATATATTAAAATTATTTTTTACTTGATCCGGGCCATGATAATATTTCAGTTGAAAGAATGTCAAATATAATTTTTTATACGTGTATAAAATAATATTGCATTATATGTTAACTTCTGAACAGCATCATTTAATCATGATCTTTGTGAGTCTTATTTTTGCACGACTGTTACTGAAGCAGTCGCGTAATTAAAGGGTTTGTCCTAGAACTTTAGGTCTAGACATCTTGTAAGGTTCATAGTCGTGCGATTTCTCATCATACATTTTATTTGCACTACTGACAACTGCTATGGAAGACTTCATTTAATTTGCACTACTGAATACGGACGAATGTTGGCATTATTCACAATATACGACTGAGATATCATTATGGCGCATGTCAAATAAAAAATGGTAATGTATAATGCAATATTTTTTATTGTTACACGTATAAAAATTGTATTTGACATTAATTACAATACACAACAGAAATATTATTATGGCGCAGACCAACTTGAAATAATTTCTAATGTATCATGAAATATATGGGTATATACTACTAATAAAGACTATTTTTAGACTTCTAAAAAACATAGTATACGCTACTAATGAAGATCTAGATGACTTATAAATGTTTTATTTTTACCGTGATAGTTACTGTGCACCACCAAATTTCCCCCGTGGGTCCTACTTCTCTCGATCGTCGTACCGAGCCAAACCGAGACCTATTCCGCTGCGGGGCCCACCGACACCGTGGGGCCCACCACCATTCCTAACAAATAAAACACGCGCAGACAACAACGTACACAACGCATGGACACACAACAAAAACAAACAACGGTTGGGACAGAAGCGACAAACACTCAATAATACTTACAACATGGAAAAAAAAAAAAGAAAAAGAGAAAACCACTTACAGGCATTGAATGGTGAAGGAAATAACAGACCTCCCCCAACCTCCATTAATGGAGGAAGGGGGACAAGGTTTAGGGATTTTAACGTTTGATCAGCTTTTTTCTTTTTTGCGGCCATTTATTTTTTAGAATTCTATTGTTGGACTAACAAAATATTCGTTACCAATACGGACTGAAAGAAGTGCATAAAATATCGAAGTGATTAATCAACCATTTTCTAAACACATAAATCGACCTTAAGTTCAGTAATATGGAAAGGAAATGTTGTGTGATGCGAGTAAATGAACAATAGGTCCTAGCAACATAAATTGATTTTACTGCACTCATCTTTGAAATATCCTAACCTAATCTTAGTACACATACTGTAATAACAATTTCAAACATATGGCCTTGTTTGGGAAGAAGATTAACGTCAACCAAATTAGGCGATTCTATTGCTTAGGTCTTTTTAATTGCCCGTAAATAGGTTATTACAAAGAAAGTTGACCTTTCCGTCAATAAATCACCCATGTTTTGCATCGAAAATTCATAGAAACCTCACAACCGCTAAATAGGAAAACCATGAACATCAGCACAAGTTCAAACTCTGAAGAAGATCATCAGTTTCTTGAGTCCGGCGAAGGCCACGAGAAGACCAATGAGAGCAAGCCACGTCAGCTTTGTAGTTTCGTCTCTAACTACCGCGTCTTGAAAACGACTATGCTCTTCGCGGTGGTTGTAGTAACTTGCATCCTCATCCTTAACCAAACTTCGAATGTTCCCGGCGAATTCTTTCGAGGGTCAAACTTCTCTTTGGTGGGATATTATTTTTTTATTTTCGTATTAGGTTGATTCTATACAAAATATACCCATAATTTCACTCATTCTTAAACTAGAATTTATTAAAAGTTGATCCAAATTCATTACCAAACCTTTCTAATCGTTTGCTTTCATGAGTTAATAATCCCAGGAAAAGCACGACGAGGCTTTTGACTTAAGGAAAGTGCTAAGCAAAGCATCCATGGCCAACAAAACAGTAATCATCACAACGATAAACTCAGCATGGATAGAACCAAATTCCTATATTTGATTTGTTTTTAGAGAGCTTCAAAATCGGCAACAAACACTGAAAAGCTGTTGAAGCACATCGTGGTCATTGCATTCGACCAAAATGCTTATGATAGCTGCTTGGAACGGCAACTTCATTGCTATGCCCTAACTACCGAAGGAGTTGATTTTTCGGGTGAAAAAGTTTTCATGACAGAAGATTATCTGAAGATGATGTGGAGGAGGCTCGAATTTCTCCGATTCGTTCTTGAGATGGGATACAGCTTCGTCTTCACGGTACATGCACAATTTTTCTAATTAGGGTTGATTGCTGTTGGAAATAAAATATATAAATTAAAAAACAGACACTTCCCTTGAAATTTAAGCATTTAGGTGAAATGATCATTCGAAATGAGTATCAGAGCTCGGTGACAAAAAAGGTCCCCGGGTATGGATCCTTTCATCACCACCCGTTAAAGAAAACTACACGTCTAAGACTAAATAATAAAGAAGCAGTCTTAAGGAAATACAATATATAAAATTTCAAAAAATGGTGCACACTGATCCTAAAGCCTGAGCTCTTAGGTGAAGTGGTCATTCAACAATTGAGATATATGACATAAATTTTAGTATGTTTTCATTAACTTTTATTTAAATAATTGTCAATCATCTATATCAACTTCTTAACATTGCAATTAACTACAGCCCAATTTTCCACCGGTGGCTGATGTAGGAACCGGGAAATGTCCTATGTAACGCTTGTTAGACTTAGGATTGACAAATTAACGCAATTAACGCTTGTCCTATGCAATTAACGCTTGTCGATTGTCAAAACTTTGTTAAAAGTAATTGCCAAATTTCTTTTAGGTCATAAAGTAAGTTCAGAGATTGACTATAGTTCATCTGTTAACCCTTTAATATATTACATGATATTTCACGAATCTGTTCTCCAAATTATATATTTTTTCAGGACGCCGATGTTATGTGGCTTAGAAATCCATTCCAAAAATTCTATCCTGACGGCGACTTTCAAATAGCATGCGACCATTACTGGGCGAACTACACAGATCCCGCCAACTCCCCAAACGGAGGCTACTATTACGTGAAATCGAACAACAAAACGATAGAGTTCTATAAATTCTGGTATTGGGGCCGATATTATAACCAGGGAAAAACGAACAAGACGTTTTGAACATGATCAATTTCAGTCCGTTTATAGAAGAGATTGGCCTCAAAATAGATTTTTGGACACAGCTTATTTCGGGGGGTTTTGCGAGCCCAGTAAAAGACATCGATCTTGTGATCACAATGCATGCGAATTGCTGCATTGGTATGGCTAATAAGATTCATGACATTAAGATGGTGATTGAGGATTGGAAAAGATACTACAACATGTCTTTGTCTGGTAATGGTGCCGCTGTGATGAATATGACTTTGAGGTCTTGGACAGTTCCTAGGATTTGTGGGTGATGATTTAGAAGAAAAACCTTGAGATGGTTTCTGTGTAATGTGATATACTCAAAATATTACAGCAGCAAAGACGATATTATGTACTATCAACATCTAGAAATAACCTATTAGTTTTTAGCAAAATACATTATCGAGGAGAAATGTCTGGCTTTTTTAATTAAATAATTAGAAAAATCAAACATTAATAAAATAAACAAGAAACTAAATCATTAATAAAATAAAGATTTTCGTATTCTGGGATAACGAGTTACGTGACGCGTAATCCCAGAATACGAGTTACTATCCTCGTTGGCGGGGGAGTATTACGTGTAGTAACTCGTAATCTCAGAATACGAGTTAGATCTGGCATTCAATATTGATTTCAAGTAACTCGTAACTTAGGATTACGAGTTACTCTCTTTTTTTTTTGTATTTTAACTTATTTTATATTTATTAATTATATAATCCATCAAATCATAAAATCATCGTTATCTCTTGTGATTTACATAATACAAAACAATAAACGCATCTAGTGTATCGTCAGTTTTCGCGACGATTAAAATGATATGCATATCTTATACTTTTTCGAATATCGGAAATATTTAATTATTTTTATAAAGTTGGGAATCATTATCGTTAAGGCAATGTGAATCGAAAATGGGGTACACATTAAATATGTATATATTGTCTTATCTTCTTTTTTTTTTTTCAAATTTGTGGAGATGACGTGTTTCTCCATCTGCCTTAAAAAGGGGTACACAATAAATATAATGTTCAAACCATTATATATATTTATATATTTCGATTGATATTTCCTTAACGATAAGAATTCCTAACTTTATAAAAATAACTAAGTATTTCCGATATTCGAAAAATATAAGATATGCATATCATTTTAATCGTCGCGAAACAAACAATAAATTAGATGCGTTTATTGTTTTTATTATGTGAATCACATGAGATAACGATGATTTATGATTTGGTGGATTATATAATTAATAAATATAAGATAAGTTAAAATACAGAAAAAAGAGAGAGTAACTCGTAATCCTAATGAGTTACTTGAAATCAAATTGAATGCCAGATGTAACTCGTATTCTGGGATTACGAGTTACTCCACGTAAGACTCCATCGAGCGAGGATAGTAACTCGTATTCTGGGATTACGAGTTATCCCAAAATACGAAAATCTTTATTTTATTAATGATTTTTATTTCTTGTTTATTTTATTAATGTTTGATTTTTTTTAATTATTTAATTAAAAATAGCCGAAATGTCTCCTACTTACGTCATTTAACCGTCTCCATCATCACGTAATAAGTAAATTGAGAATATAAGTTATAAACTAAAAATTGAAAAACATAATGAAGCCATTAACTAACACAGCAGCATCTACTACGCAAGTTACATAAATATTTATGTAGTTATCTTATATTTAATATAACAAAATATGTGAACTGAGCTTTGACAACAACTCAGATTCATGTTGTTTTGTTGTCTCCTACACTATAAGAAACTAGGTTTAGACCCGTGCGATGCATGGGTTCATTGATGACGTATCAATGAAAAAGAGTTTTAATATATGAATAAAATAGTTGTCCTTTTCTTACCTCCAGAGGTGTTTCCTACTTGTAAGTAAAAGTACCGTCAATATCAAAGCGAGAAGAGCCCTGGAGCTTATTGAAAAAATATGGTTTTCATTTTTACCCCTATATGTGAGTGGAATTTCATAGGTAAATTGTTACATACGTTGAGTTTGGAAGTTATCGTATATCATATATATAAAAGTTTGATATTGAATACTAATCTATGCTTATATGAGACTTTATTTACTAATTGTCATGTCTCATAGCTATACAAAAGTTTGATATGAGATACCAATGTAGGCTTCTATATTGATTTATTTACGAAAATTGCCATCCTCTTATAGACTATCAATACTGAGTATTTTTATAGTATTATAAAAATGTAGTAAAAATAATGACCATTTTAGCTCTCCATGTGATTGGAATTATATATGTCATTATATATATGAGCAAAAACATTATCCGCTTGATTCCAGGACATTGTGTGGACATTATTCATGGTCATATATAGAATGGCATTTGTAATTCCACTCACATAGATGGCTAAAATGGTTATTATTTTTACTAATTTTATAATACCATAAAAATCCTCAATATGATGACATGGCACATATCACTTATCAGTAGTCTATAAGTGGATGGGAATTTTAACAAAGAAATTAATATATAAGCCTAAATTGGTATCTCATATCCAACTTTTGGCGATTCGTTAATAAACCCTCATATATGCTTAAGTTGCGAATCCATATCAAATTTTCATCCTAACTATATTTGTTAATAAGAATAATTAAACGTACTTTGGATAGAATAGTCCATACTTACCAACACCTTTATATATGGGGGAACGGTGCTACCCATTGACTGACCTTGGAGATGGAGATCCCAAAAGTTCATAGAAATCTGATTTTGGAAGACTGTTGAGGTTATTAGTAATTGAATAAATTTTCGTTAACTATGTTTAGTTTTTTCACGCATGTAATTCCACTCACATATAAATAGAGGTTTCATCTTTTCAACCACGCTTTGGTATTTGATTAAGCATCCCATGGTGCCTGACACAACCCGCCAAATAATATAATGTATGTAACTTAAGATCGTACCAGATCAATTCCATGAAATGCCTCGAAATAACTCAGTCGTTAAAACAAAAATTACCCGGAGTTTTTACAATTCGATTTTTGCTGCTTGGCGGCTGACACTTGTCTTTAGGATTTCAAAAGCCCTAGCCGTGTACCAATCAATATATAGTTATCATGATAATGTTTTTAGTTTCTTTGGGTCCGAATATTATGAATAGTATTAGGTTTGTTGCCCTTATGATCCAATAAGTAAATAAGTCCATTTAGCTTTAGAATATATATCAATCCGATATTGATTAGATACTGCTGAATCACGCAACAAATAATATAATTGATATGCTTACTGTGTGAGTCGTTGTTCTTTATTAGGGTTAGGATTTAACTTAATTCAATTTATGTTATATACAATTTCGTGTTCCTATTGATTTAAATGTAAGAATATCGGCTATCTGTTGGAAGAATAACTTTATGAGATTTATGATGGTTGGTAGTTTAATATTATCTATTTCAGAAATTAATACAGTCTGTAATGATGATTAGGAGAATTCAATTGTGTAGTTTTCATTCATTTATTTTTCAGTCGTGTAGTTTTCAGTCATCTATTATTCAGTCGTGTATTACATAGCACCTAAGCTAGGAATGTTATATATAACAACTGTAGTTTTCAGCCATGTATTTTGGAAAATGTGAAGTTACTTTTAAATCTTTATTAGCACTGTGAAGTAAAATGTTGTAATGATTGGAGATTTCAGTCGTGTAGTAAATCTCTGGAAAATGTGAATTTTATTGTAAATCATTGTAAAAATTTATGGATGTAAATCTTTGTAGGACGGCGTAAGAATGCTACTATGTCTTTATGTTTATACGACTGCGTAAGGCTGCAAAAATGTAAATAGAAATTTTTAGGTAAACTCTAGAAACGCAAGTTTGCAACACAGTAAGAGTGAAGGCGTTAGACCGATTGGTTTTTATTCACTACTCTTTGAGAAGATTATAGCCGATCTTGTAAGAAACAAAAACATCGATACATGCATACTCTATCTGAGCGTAGCTAAGAAACTCTGTTTGTCCGAGTTTCACCCAAACGAACAACTTCGGACGGATTAAACACGCCTAATAGATCGGAATCGAGAACGAGCGTGGGGCTTGGTGGTGTTCTGAGGAGGCTCTCTCACTCTAACATATGTTTATTTTCTCTACACACACAAGCACCCCTAACTATGTGTTAGGGTTTTAGTATTTATACCACAAGTTGGTATATAATACTTTGGCCCTTTGTGTAAGGCCATTACAAAATAGCTACGGGCCTAGCCCATTACGACCTAGCCCAAAACTAACTAAAAGCTAACCAACAACGATAATATAATGAAATTGAACACTACAAAATATTTCCTAACAATCTCCCCCTTAGTGTTCAATCTTCAATTCAGCGCGGGATATCTTTGTTGGGCGTATTGGAGGAATCTCGAGTCCTAACAAACTCCCCATACAAGGGATATCTCCTCTTCTTGCGGAGGCATTGATGGCTCGACTAGGACTCATTTGTGAAGATTCTCCAATCTTATTCTTCACGACGCCGGATTCGTCGTCTTCGAATGGAAGTTGTCTGGTTCGGCCACGAAGTTGACTCGTCTGGCTCCAGAAGAAGGTATGCGTGGGGTGTAAAAATTGTGCCAAGGCTCCATTGAAATGTGACTTTCAAGAGTAGGGAGCCCGGTCTCCAGAGTGGTCAGCGCAGTGGTGGCGAATATGGTGGGGTGAGATGTGCTATGGCTCCTTCGAGTATTCCATTATGAACAAATAGCCTGACACATCAGAATGTGTGCGGAGGTAGTGGAAGCCTCCGGCGTGGCGTAGTTTGCGTAGGTGGTGGAGTAGGTGTTGTGAGAGGTGGCATAGGTGGTGTGAGCGGAGGTGGATGATGGTTGCTGCTGATGCTGCTGTACGATCTTCAACTCAGTTCTTCTCCTTTACTCCCCCTTGAGATGATCTCCGTCTTTGGGATCGTCACGTCGTCCGTGGGAAGAGTCTGCCTCTGGTGTTGATGGTGGTGATGGTGATGTGGTGTGGCATTGAGTGAGGCAATCATGTGGGATTCACAGGTAGTAGCAGCATTTGGTTTTCCTCCAAGTTCATTTCGAAACTTGGAAGAGGCGAAGCAGCATGTGGTGGCGTAGGCGTAGGCGTAGGAGTGGTGTCGGTGATGGGACCTTGTCCTTCATAGATCCTCGTGAACTCGAGTGCGGCATGGAATGTGTAAGTTAATTCCTCGCTAATTGCTACGAGTCGGGTCACCATCACGAACGGGTAACTAACCAGACGGGGGTCACAAAGACGCTCCGTCGTCACGACATCGAAACGCGTGTCGATGTGCCGCTGTTTGCACAGGACGGGAAAAGACGGGGTCACTAAGACTTCCCGTTGGCATCATCGATGACACAGACTCAAACGATTGATGGCCTGGTTTTTCTGAGTTTAATGCCTGCACTTAAGATAGTTTCGATATTCACTATGAATCTGGTAGAATGGATCATCGATAATCTGCATCTTCGACTGTAATCTGAGTTTTTGATGAACTGGGTATTTGAATGTTTAAAGCCATCGAAGAACTTTGTCGATCGCAAACAGTCTTAATTGAATTCCGATTTAATTGAGATACTGTTTATGTCGAATTAGTTTCTCGATCGGTAAATTCTGATTTAGTCTCTAAGATAGAAGTTTTGACTGGAAATTTTTTAACATCGAGAATCTAACTAGAATTTTTGTGAGCGAAAAACTTACGCACTGATTAGACAATTTAGATGCAAATTTTATCGAGCGTAAAACTTACTATCGCAAAATAAAAATAGTTTCGATTCAATTTCAATTGATCGCAAAAATTTAGGAGCGAGAAATTGACTTTTCAACACGTAATTTTTCGATCGCAAAATTCGCCGCTTGGGATCTAATTGATTGGAAAATTTCTCGACGATTGACTTAGTCTTTTGTTGATTAATTTCCGATAAAATTATATCGCAGCGAAAATTATTTTACTTACAATCGAAAATCACATTCCGCTCGACAAATTTCAAATCGAAAATTTTATTCAATCGAGGAAAATTTTCTCGTAAATTTACCTGAGAATAATTTCTCGATCGTAAATTTACACGGAATTTTTCTCGATCGTAAAATAGACCGACTACAGTCTCGATTTCAACTTCAATACTTAGAAAAATTTTACTAAGTCTTTCTCTGTAGCGGACCTTTGCGAATAAATTTTCTCGATCGAAAAAATCGAACTGAGTCATTACAATTGAAATTAATGCATAGGAAATCATTTTCAAAATCAATTTTATCGAGCGAAAATTTTCTCAGCATGAACAGTGTCCTTTTTCAACGATTCAACCTTAGAAAAATTTCGAACTATTTTTCACGCGATTTATACTTCATTCGAATTACATTCATGCCATTACGATTTTTCAAAATTGAGCATATACTATGCATTCGATATGATTTCATTCAAAATTCATCGAACATGCTATTAATTGCGATATTACTATAGTTTGATGAAATTATTCATACTTCGACTGAAATAAAATTGAACTAATAAACTTTTATATATCTTATTTTTCAAATGGATCGCTATCCAGATATAATCATATATACGACCACAACCTGTATCTGAAGGTCCAGGATACAAATTTTAAGCTCGATCTGAGCACCTTTCGATGCCCGGACGAGATTATTGTCTCTATCCTAAGAGGTCACCCCATCTGGCATGCGTTAACGGCCACCGCATCAGTGCCGATTGTATATCTCCAGCAGTTTTGGGGCTGCATACAACGAGAAGTAGACAATGGAGCTTTCAGATTCTCAACAAGGATCGGGACGCGGCATATCACAGCATGGACAAGACCAGTTCAGCATGTTACTGGACTTTCCTCACAGCAATAATTACGACCCGCTCCATTCCGATGCTGAGATGATTCAAGATTTTTTGCACATGGGATACCAACCGCCGCTCACAAAGATTAGCTCAGGTCCAGAGCAGCGGAATCCACACCCGTGGAAGACACTATTCGATAGTGAATAAGTGTCTGTCGCCCAAGCACGCAGGATTTGATAATGGCAACAGCAACATTTTGAGGATCTTCCATGGCATCGCCTTCGCAAGAAATTACGACTACACTCAGCTGATCTGGAATGACCTCGCGGACCAGATTCGGCAAAAGGAGAACCGGCAATCGAAGAACGTGCCTTATGCTCGGTGGTTCAGCATCATCATCAGGGTGATCATGGCGCTGCACCAGACCATCCCTACTCTGCCTCCTGGCGGAAATTACCAACCACCAAGGCTTAAGTTCTTCCACAACCCACGGCTCACGGACCTGGACCAACCGTCTATGCCGATCTCATTCGAGCTCCTTCGTCTCGCGGACCCCAATGAAGACGTCTACAAGCTATACTGTCAGGACAGGAATCTCACCGAGAAAATGATTCGAGGGCCCCCAACAGTGCTTGGAGCTAGCCCTCACCACCAACAACAACAACTAAGCCCTGAGGACGCGATGATTGATGATGTCGCTCAGGAGCTAGCTCAGGAGCCACCATTGGTCGATGAGCCAATGCCCGACGACGATGATACGCTGATAGACGTCGTGGCTACGGAGATGGAACTCGAGGCTCCCGACCTCGAATTACAAGTGGAAGAGCCCTTACATGTAGGCATGCTGGAAGAAACCATTGAGAAGGTTCTTCTACAAGAAGCATAGCCTGAGACAGAAATTGGACAGTGCTCGCTTCCACTGGTGACGGATCAGGCTCCAGGGGACGTTGAACGTGATCCCACTCCTCACACAGCTACACCATCCGACACGGAGTCAGATGAGGAGATTAGCCTGATAAGACGGACTCCCAGACGACTTAGTATTCAACTGGAGTCCCTCTTCCCGGCCGTCACCGACGCACCAGATATCACGCTGACCACAACGACCAGTTTTGCCGGCACTTCTTTGCTCAATCTTGAGCCGCAACCAACTCACGTGGTGTCTGGTTCGCAGGCGCATCCTGAGCCTCCCTTAACACCCATAGAGACGAATCCTCAAGATTCGACTCGAGGATTGGGCGGAAGTCTCATACAGTCACAACCTCAAGTGACTGTGAGCCAACCCACAGAGTCGGTGTCTACTCAAGGGTTGATAACAGGCGAAATCAGTCGTCCTGGTCCATCTCAGGAGGCGTCCGCACCCTTCGTGACGACCGAACAGTTCCAGGCCACTCTCGAGGCACTCGAGGCATCCCGAAGAGTGTACTCCAAGCACTTGAGGCATCCCGAAGAGATACCGGAAAAGCACCTGCCTCTGAAGGCCCTTCGTCACAAATCAACCCACACCTCCACAATCCACACCCACCGACCCTC
Organism: Craterostigma plantagineum; assembly: GCA_027422505.1. Taxonomy (NCBI): domain Eukaryota; kingdom Viridiplantae; phylum Streptophyta; class Magnoliopsida; order Lamiales; family Linderniaceae; genus Craterostigma; species Craterostigma plantagineum. The sequence goes on from JAPQWV010001798.1 coordinate 55,139, forward strand.
TAGCCACTTTCTCCATCCTCATCAATCCGTACACAATTCCCATCACCGAGCTCCACGACATTCTCCTCGCCCGTCTGATAGTCCTTTCCATCTGATCGCCGCAAGAAGAATCCCTCTATAGGCGATTGGTGGACCATCCTGAGCCACCGACTGACACCTGCCGAGGCCAAAGCTCCCACTCATGGCGCAGACATGACGATCCTGACGATCAGGACCCTCATGAGGGGGAGAAGAGGCCAAGGACATCAACAAGTGGCCAAGGACAAGGCTCGGGCGCTACGGAGACCAGCGCTGGAGCTGGTGAAACCCAAACACAAACCCACCATACCCAAACACAAACCCACCGAACCCAAACACAAACACCCACCAAACCCAAACTACCCACACCACGCACCGCACCGCCCACATCGACCCACCAACCTTTCACCTAAGGAAGCCTCCGTCCACCCCACCGATCTACTCAAGCCCCTTGCTTCCGGAAGAAGAAGCAAGTGCTGCGATGCTTGTAGCTCTAGCAGCTACCCAAGCAACTCCCTCAGCCGCTCCAGACCAACTGAGACCCTCTGGACATGGCGTCAATCCACACGAGGCCATAGACAAGTACATCTTCGAAGGACAGTGGATGACCCACTCCATGCCCAAGGAGCATCAAAGACAACGGCTTCACGACGTTCGGCGCTTTCTACAACAAGCGTCTATAGATCTCGTAATCATAGAAGACGACGAGCTTCAGGAAGGTGAAGACTACGAGCGACTTATCCCAAGACTACCAGAGTTAATCGCTCAACAGGCGGTTCCCTCTCCAAGCTAACGTCAAGGACCGTTCGAATCGACACGCAATGGGAAAACATTCAAATAGAAATTCCCTTCCCCGAAGAAGTTCGTGAGAATATTTGGAGGTCTCCGGACAGAGTGAAGAAGCCGAACGAGTTCGAGCTTAGAGGGATCTCTCATTGGGATCAGCAGAAGAGGATGATCGACCTCTGGATGCTGACAAAACTAGGACCTGATGTTAGGCTGGGGATGACTAAAACACAAGCCAAGAGCCATTATAAGAGTCTCTCCCCAATAAGCCGACTACTCAACGTATACTGTGCCAAAGGAGGACTTCCAACACCTCACTACATCATAGAACGAGTGGACAGGACCCGAGAGGAACTGGGCGAGAGCGGCCTACCGTACCTCCCCGCCGATAAGTGTACCATATTTATCAGCTATACGTGGAGAAGTACAAAGGTCCTCAGGGCTTCATCAAGAAAGAAGGCCTCGAAGGGCTCTACCGGTTCATGATGCGCCAGGTCAAGTACTATGCCGTACACCTTCAGATGGCTCTGGAGAGCAATATGAAGAAGGTCAACATGACCGCTCCACTCAACAAAGGACCTGAGATCGAAGGGCTTCCCGACAATCACGTGCACATCAGCTCAGTCCTAGGCGTCACCTACCACAATCCAATAGCAAAGAATAATAGGTTGATGCTGAAGACTGAGATTCATAAGTTTTGCAATGGGACGCTCAAGTTCGTCAGGAAAAACATCGAGCAGAGGTTGGAAGAAATCAACAGAGACACTATGCTGAGGATCCACAGGTTCGTGAGAGAACAGCCGCTCCTAATGGAATTGCTTGAAGATATCGAGGAGCTACTGGAGCTTAGGATCACGGTGAGGAACTACGAGCATGCGCTGGGCATACGCAGATCGTATTACGCCCGACGAGGACAAACGGCACAGAGACGCAATCAAGCACGAAGGGGGAGATTGTAGAATACTATTTGAATTGTGCTTGATTTCATTAGTTGTCCTTGTAATTAGGGGCTTTTTGTATAGTAGTCCTTAGATTAGGACTAGTTTGATATTTATACCAAGTTTGTTTGGTATAAATACATGTAAATCAATTGAGCTGAATACAGAAAGTTTTGAGAATTGATTCGAAAGGCTTGCAATTCGATTTCTAGAGAGAGGAACAACAGTAACTTTCTCACTCTACTCGAATTCTCTCTCTTGTTCTTCATTTGAGTTTTTCGATCGAATTCAACTGCTTATCATAACGATCGAATTTCTATGAATTCTAGCCTAGGATCGTAGAGTTGTTAATCGTAGGACCTAACAGGACGAAACAGCTACTCCAGCAATTCCAGCTTCTAGGCGACTAAAGGAGCCTAGAGACTCTCTGGAGGAAAGAGCTCGAGCTAAGGCTGATCTAGTAGCCATGAATACCCTTATGCACGGCATCCCCAGCGATATATACAGACAAATCGACAGCCTTACATTGGCCAAAGGGATGTGGGATGAGCTGCATAGGATGATGCAAAGGATGGAAGTTGGCATAAAGGCCAAGAAGGCGAACATTCTCACTGCTTAGGACTCATTCAAAGCAAAGCCGGAGGAGAGTCTATACGAAATCCACCAACGATACCTCACTCTTCTCAACGAGATGAGGAAGATAGAAATAACGAAGACAAACATGGAGACAAACATAAGATTTCTATCTTCTCTGCCCACGGATGGAAGAAAATATCCACTCAAATACGACAAAATAAAGATCTAGAGGAGTTGGATGTTCATGCCGTGTTCGATAATCTCGCTCAGCATGAGGATGATATCCGCGAGATTACCAAAGAGCACAAAGGCAAACAAACAGATGACACGGTTGCCTTAGTCTCGGAGAAGATGAGCACAAAGATCAAGAAAGGAAAAAATCGTTAGGCCACCTTCACCATCAGATTCGAAAGATGAATCGGACTCCGACATCGAGCCGAACATGAAAGCCCTTGAAAAACAGTTAGCTCTCATTGGACAAATGATGAGCAAGAAGTACTTCAAGAAGAAGTCTTCAACCTCAGCCAATAGACTTCGGACTACAAGCTCCAATAACAAAGAACGTGCTCCGGAGAGTTCCGAGGTCAAGAATCCCAAAGAGACTAACAAATGTTTTAACTGTGGCAAAGCAGGTCACTTCGCCAGAGAATGCACTCTCCCGAAGAAAAGAAATGCGAACTACTACTCCAGGAAGCTTCTATTGACAAAACAGAAAGAAGCTAGAGTAGCTCTCATGGCCGAACAGGACCAATGGCTCGAGGACACGTCGAGCTCCGAAGAGGAGAACTTAGCCCTCATGGCCCGTCTCGATCATGAATTGGACGCCGAAACATCCACTCGTACGGATGACGACAACGCATCCACGTCTTCAAATGAGGTAGTCACTCCTTCCACATTATTGACCATGTTAGATTCATATAACAAACAATATGCTAACATGAAACGTGAGCAGAAAAGTATTAAGGAAGTAGAGGATAAACTTGCGAGATCACATGAGAATATAAATAGTCTCGAATCAGAACTTAGGAGCTCTAGTGCAAAAATAGATGAACTTACTAAGAGCCTACAGTCTAGAGAGACTAGTCAACCTCAACTAGGACACCAGAGCGAAAGATCAAGGAATTAGAAGATAGGCTAGCAAATAACTACAATGCTTGGTTAGAAATCTCAACGAGAAAGCAATTTTAAATTGTAGGATAACCGAAGCTACCTCTAAGATCACTAACTTAGAAGCTCAATTAGAAATATCAAATGCTAAGATTAGTGAGCTTAGTAAGGATTTAGACGCCTGTCAAGCCACTAAACTGACAGTAGAAAACAATTATGCTCTACTAGGTGAGGAACGCAAGAGACTATATGTTAAAATTAAGAATTAGATGATATAGTTACGCGTAGGGGACAATCCGAACAGACGGATATTTTTGAACAAGCCCAAGGAATAGATTTTTATAATCCAATAGAAGGCATAGGTTTCACTAACCCCCAAGTTCTACGGAAAAAGGAAATATACGATATTAGGAACATGGTCTTAGGAGTAACCTCTCTCAGAGAAATCACTGAATCAACGTATCAAAATAGTTATGATTCCTCTATCAGACAAGCCTCACATGGGCCTGAGATCCCCTTTGACTACACAGCACTAAATGAAAGAGACAGAAATATGAAACCATCTTTAACACCTGTCTCTGAATTAGTACAAGTTCTTGATCCTGACTCTCGAACACAATACGAGGAAGTTAAAAACATTAATTATAAAAATTCTCTCTACAAACCCCCTATCATAAAACAGATAGAGGAGTCACAGGCAAAGTTAGAAAAAGAACGAGAGAATTTCGAAGCTGGAAAGAAAAAACTCTTTAAGGAGATGGAAAATCTCAAGGCTTCCTCGTCCTCCCAAACTACCTCTCACGCTTCTACAAAAAGCGTGAAAAATGTGAAAAAACGCCTTTGAAAGATAAAAATTGTAAAATAATTCTGTTAAAGTGCTATGACTAATTTTACTTTACCTACGTCTACAGGGAGCGTAGCATCAGCACTAAAAACAAAGGCGAGAGTATCTAGCACTAAGATAAAGAAGGAGCCATTAGATTTAAATGTTTCTGAACATGCTACTCCTTCTGTTACAATAAAAGACACTCGTAGAAATAAAAGAGCTATTTCCACTTTTAAGATAGTTGCTTCTACTTATTCACTTCAGCCGATTACCTTTAGGAGCACCAACTTCGAAATAGGCTCTACGTCAAAACTTGATCATTCTGAAACAAATGCCACAAGGAAGACACGTAGGAAACAAGATCTAGTCATAAAGAAAGCTTATGGCACCGTACATGACTGTACTCACCTAAGGTATCCCGTAGAAACTAAATCCCCCAAGCACCTTAGGAGACTATCACAAGAAAAGATATTTTCCTCAGTCAAACCCTCCAAAGCATTTGTACGTGCTGAAATTAACCTTCCCTGCAAGGTTCAACCCAAATGGGTTCCTAAATCTCCGCCTAGGACGACGAAAGCCAAAAGGGCCAAGTCTCCTATAGAGGCAAAACCCAAACCCACTTTTTCAAAAGTGCAATGGGTTATTAAGACTCTTCCAAAAATAGATTTAGGAGTCATATCTGAACCCAAAACTAAATCTGCTAATCCGAGAGGACCCATGCTTAAGTGGGTACCTAAAGCTCTCTAAATTGTTTTTGCAGATCCATCATGTGTCGTACCTCGACTCTGGTTGCTCCACACACATGACCGGTAATCAAGAGCTGCTGAGCAACTACAAAGACCGACCAAACGGCAAAGTCAGATTTGGGAACAACGATTCAGCCCCGATTCTAGGACTTGGGGACATCATTCTGAAGAATCTGACCATCAAAGATGTCTCGTACGTCAAAGACCTCCGCTATAACTTGTTCAGGTATAGGCCAATTCTATGACGAAGGCTTCCAGGTGGTCTCCCATGCTGACTGGTGCAGAATTTTGGATAGTCAGGACACAGAACTCCTTAAAGGACTTCGGAGATCCAATCTTTACACGATCAACCTGACGTCTGTGCGGCCCTCGACAGCTGTATGCCTCATTTCTCAGATTGATTTACAGAGGAACAGCTTATGGCATCAACGATTGTCTCATCTGAATATCAAAGCTCTCCAACGCCTTTCTACGAAAAAGTTGGTTCACGGTCTTCCAACTATACTACTACAAAAGGAGCATCAATGTTCGGTATCTCAATTAGGAAAAATGAAGCGAGCGTCTCATCACATCAAGCAAATTGCGTCTACTTCTCGACCATGGAACTAATTCACATGGATCTCTGTGGTCCGATGCAGACTCAGAGTATCAATGGAAGAAAGTATGTCCTAGTGATTGTAGATGACTATTCTCGCTACACGTGGACTAAGTTCCTCCGAACGAAAGATGAGACTAGTGACTTGATTATCAATTTTGTGAACACAACTCAAAATCTGCTGCAACAGACTATTCAAGTTGTTAGAACAGACAACAGCACTGAGTTCAAGAACAATCACCTCATTGAGTTTTATTAGAAACTTGGAATAAGTCAACAATTTTCAGCCGCCAAAACACCTCAACAAAATGGGGTCGTTGAAAGGAAAAATCGAACACTAGTGGAAGCCGCTCGTACAATGCTGATCCCAATCGGGACTTCCACACTTTCTATGGGCTGAAGCAGTCAATACCGCTTGTTTTACTCAAAACAGGACGGTGGTTCACAAACGGTTCAACAAGACTCCGTACGAGATTGTGAATAATAGAGTGCCCAACATCCTTTTTCTTAAAGTCTTCGGGTGCAAGTGCTTTGTGGCGAACGACCGAGAGCAACGTGCAAAGTTCGACCCTAAAGCATTCGAAGCTACATTTGTCGGGTACTCTTCAACATCAAAAGCGTACCGAGTATACATCAAGTCCAACCGAACTATTAAGGAAAGCTATAATGTCACTTTCCACGAAGTGGCAGATATGGCTTCTGGTCATTCAGTCCAGGACCCGTGCCTCACCCGTTGGTTCCTGCTCAACTCAGTTCAGGACCCGTTCTCAACTCGTTGGCTTCTGAAGAAACAATTCAGAACCCGTAATCACTGGTATGTTGGCACAAAACCAACAGAAGATGGCAATAACTTTAGGATCAGTGTCAGACGAAGCAACGAAACTTGCAATAGACGACTTGGATTCTCTCTTCGAACCGGTATATCGGTCATACACGACTACATCGACAATGGATTCTCTACCAAACGAGACCGACGTACCAAGTTCATCTCACACCTCTACCCCACCCGATTCAGAATTTCCACAGAACACCGAAGAACCTACAGTGGTCATCGAGGAAGTATCATCAGAGACGATCAATCCAAGTGCAGTATTGGAATTCCCTCAGACAAATGATCAATCGGAGACTATAGGCAATCTAGATCCACAGATGGCTGACGCATCGACTTCAGCCTTGCCTCATGAGCGCAAGTGGACGAGAGGTCACTCGGTTGATCAGATAATTGGCGATCCTTCGGTTGGTGTGAGGACACGTCGTCAACATAGTTTTTTCAGTTGCTTCCTGAGCCAAAACGAGCCTACCAAAGTAGCAGACGCACTTCGAGACCCGGATTGGACAATTGCAATGCAAGAGGAAATCAATCAATTCGAACGTCTTCAAGTGTGGACCTTGGTACCCCGTCCACATGGGAAAACAGTGGTCGGAACTAAATGGGTTTTCAAGAATAAGAAGAATGAAGATGGTGAAGTGATCCGAAACAAAGCAAGGCTAGTTGCTAACGGATACAATCAACATGAAGGCATCGACTATGACGAGACTTATGCTCCTGTTGCCCGTATCGAAGCTATCCGCCTTCTGCTGGCTTATGCGGCTCACAAAGACTTCAAGTCTATCAGATGGATGTTAAACCGCCTTTCTCAACGGCGTGTTAAAAGAGGGAACTCTACGTCGCTCAGCAGGAAGGTCCACGTGCTTGGTACGATGTCCTGAGTGATTTCCTCGTGAAGTCTGGATTCATACAAGGACGATAGACACAACTCTCTTCATTAAATGGCATGATAAAGATCTAATGGTCGTCCAAGTATACGTCGATGACATCATCTTCGGATCAACAAATCCTCGGCTCTGCAAGAAGTTTGGAGATCTCATGAAGAGCAAATTCGAGATGAGTCACATGGGGGAGAGATGCAATTTTTCTTAGGCCTTCAAGTCAGGCAGTTCAATGATGGACACCAGTCAGACAAAATACATCAAGGATATTCTGAAGAAGTTTCATCAAGACCAGAGCAAGCCTCTCGGCACTCCTACGTCACCAAGCTGCAAGTTGGATGCCGATCCCTCTGGTAAGTCGGTCGACATCACACTGTATCGCAGTATTATTGGATCTCTTCTCTAACTCACTTCGAGTCGGCTGGATATCATGTTTGCCACCTGCTTGTGTGCCCGTTTTCAAGCCGATCCCAAAGAATCCCATATGCTCGCGGTCAAAAGAATTTTACGCTACCCTTAAGGGCTCCTCTACCCTTGGCCTATGGTATCCAAAGGGTACGAATTTTAAACTTATCGGCTACACTGACGCTGACTATGCAGGTTGCCGAATGGACAGGAAAAGCACGTTCGGCGGCGCTCAATTTCTAGGCGAAAAGTTGGTTTGCTGGTCATCCAAAAAGCAGAACTGTGTGTCCACTTCGACGGGCGAAGCAGAATACGTAGCTGCCGCCAGCTGTTGCTCACATATGCTGTGGATGCGGACACAGCTTCGCGACTATGGGTACAATCTAAATAATATACCCATATACAGTGATAGTCAGTGTGCAATCGCCATTACTTGCAATCCTGTTCATCATTCACGCACAAAACACATAGATATTAGGTATCATTTTATCAAAGATCACGTAGAAAAAGGCACGATAGAGATGTACTTTGTGAACACGGAGTTTCAATTAGCCGACATTTTCAACAAGGCATTGGATGAGAAACGATTTCAATTCCTTGTCGGAAAATTATGCATGTTGAATCTTCCGTAATATGTGCATTACCTGATCTTCTGTGCTATCACATGCTCTATTCTGTGTGTTTTCTATGCTTATTTATCCTTATTTTGCGTGATAAAAATAATATAAAAATAAAATATGATAATAATAATAATAATAATAATAATAATAATAAAATATATATAATATACATTTCTATATATAATATAAAGGGGTATGACGAAATCCTTTAGGATGCTTTGACCTAAAGTCACTTAGAATTTTACCCCGACATGCGATCGATTTAATTGCTTAAAATTTGCCAGTCTAAGTCGCATTCTTGTATCTAAAAGGTCATTTAATTGTTCCACTAGACACAAAGTCACTCTACATGCGTGAGGATTCAAGCCTTGTTCTTTTTTCCTTTCTTTGGATCTACTTCTCGAGTGAGTCACACATAAATTACTTGTCTTACCTAGTGATTCTTGGTGTCATACTCATCTTGCGTTAGATCGTCAGGAAAATGATAAGGGAGTTTAGGATATTCCTCATACGGCCTTATATAAATCCCCCCACGTTAGCCCTTAGTCATCCACTTTGAGCCTCTTCCGATGTCATTTTCTTCATTTGAAACCCATTCCCAGCCTTCAACCAAAATCTTTACTCTTCGAATGGTTGTTCAAATGAGAAAATGAGGGGGAGATAACAAAAGAAAAAGTAAGATGATGACAAAAGAAGGCACTGCTCAACGTGCAAAAAATCAGACCAAAGGAACCGGCCTTCCGACTACCTCGTAGAAAGTGGCATGGTTCCTGCTGTGAACTTCTCCAACGATAATCTCGTACGCTCGTCAGAACGGCTGGAAGAGGAGCACCACGAAGTGAACTTCTCCAACGATAATTCGGTCTTATATCGGGAAACGAGAAGAGGAGTGCAGCCTCGGGTACGAATTCCATAACCGAGAACTTCTCCAAATTGATAATCTCTGAAACCTCTATAGGGATTAAGAGAAGAGGAGCTCGGTATCGGCCCGAGAACCAACAAAAAAGAACTTCGCCTACGATAATCTCCTAGAGCCTCATGGAGAAGCGGAGCTTCAGCTTGAGCATAACATAATAAGGGATAGTTCTTAAAAGAAAAGGAGGGAGAAAAGATTGAAAAGAAGAAAAACGCCGAAAAAAAAGAAGACGAACGTAGAGTTGGAAGACGATGAAGAGATAAGCTCACTTTCCTTGAAATTCCCTCCGTTCTAAGTCCTAGCCAAATTATAACCCTTACAACCCTTTGATTCCACATAGACGGTCTCTCGCTTAGGTGAAATGATTAAAAATGCCTCGATCACATGTAAATTGACTTAAAATTGCTTGTGTTGACTTTAGTGATAAAAATAGAAAAATCCCAAGATAGCTAATTGAGAGCAAGAGCGAACCTAGTGAGAGTTGTCGAAATGGACCAGTCTATGAACTTAGGACTTTAGTTTGACAACATGAGTTGACGGCATTTTCTTCTTTCAAATGTCTCGTCAAATTTTAGGCGTGACGATTGATCGAAGCAAAATAATCTGACCCCATACTATAATAATAGTAATATATAAAAAAATCGCTTACCATCGAGAAATCTAATTAGGATAGCGAAAAACTTACGCACTGATTATACAATTTAGATGCAAATTTTATCGAGCGTAAAACTTATTATCGCAAAATAGATTTTCGATTTAATTTCAATTTGGTCGCAAAAATTTAGCAGCGAAAAATTAATTTTTCAACACTTAATTTTTCGATCGTAAAATTCGCCGCTTAGGACCTAATTGATCGGAAAATTTCTCGATGTTTGACTTAGTCTTTCGTTGACTAATTTCTCGATAAAATTATGTCGCAGCGAAAAAAAATCTACTTTCAATCGAAAATCACATACCGCTCGACAAATTTCAAATCGAGAATTTTATTCAATCGAAGAAAATTTCTCGATAGTAAATTTAGCTGAGACGTAATTTCTCGATCGTAAATTTGCACGGAATTTTTCTCGATCGTAAAATTGATCGACTACAGTCACGCTTTCAACTTCAACACTTAGGAAATTTTTCTAAGTCTTTTACACTGTAGCTAACAATAGCGGATAAAATTCTTCGAGCGCAAAACTTAGACGGAATTCTTTCATTTGAAATCATTGTATAGGAAATCAAATTGCATTTCAATTTTCGCGACCGAAAAATTTCTCGGCATGAACAGTGACTTACTGATTTAATACTTAGCGAAATTTCGAACTATTTTTCACGCGATTTATACTTCATTCGAAATTACATTCATGCCATTACGATTTTTCAAAATTGAGCATACACTATGCATTTGATACGATTTCAATTCGAAATTCATCGAACATGCTATTATTTCCAATGTTACTAGAGTTTGATGAAATTTATTCATTTTTCGACTAAAAATAAAACTGATCTAATAAATTTTATATTTCTTATTTTCAGATGGATCGCTACCCAAGATACAACCATATATACGATCACAATCTATATTTGAAGGTCTAGGATACGAACTTCCAGCTCGATCTAAGCACATTTCGGTGTACGGACGAGATCATCGTATCTATCCTGCGAGGCCACCCCATCTGGCACGCATTGACGGTCACCGCCTCAGTGCCAATGGTCTATCTCCAACAATTCTGGGGATGTATACAAGGAGTTGTAGCGAATGGGGCATTCTCCTTCACAACAAGAATCGGGACGCGGCATATTCATATGAGCAAGAGCCAGTTCAGGATGATACTGTACTTGCCACACAGCGACAACTACGACCCGCTCACGTCGGACGCAGAAATGGTCCATGACTTCATGCAAATGAGATATCAACCGCAGCTCACCAAATTAGCTCAGGTCCAGAGCAGCGGTATCCCTCACCCCTGGAAGACACTGTTCGGGATCGTGAACAAGTGTCTATCACCAAAGCATGCCGGCTTCGACAAGGGCAACAGCAATATACTGCGAATCTTTCACGGTCTCGCCTTCGCTAGAAACAACGACTTCGCACAGCTAATCTGGAATGATCTAGCTGAACAGATCCGGCTGAAGGAAAACTGAAGGTCAAAGAACGTGCCCTATGCTCGATGGTTCAACGTGATCACCAGGGAGGTCATGGAGTTGCATGCGGAGAACATCCCACAGCTGCCTCCCGAAGGAAACTATCAGCCGCCAAGGCTAAAGTTCTTCCATAACCCACGGCTCACGGACTTGGACCAACCGTCGATGCCAATTCCGCTCCAACTACTCAGGCTTGCCGACCCCGCGGGAGCTGAGTATCAAATATTCTGTCGGGAACACCATTTAACGGAGAGAATGATCAGAGGGCCCCCGACAGATTACCATGTGAGCCCTCCCCAACCGGAACACCAACTAAGCCCTGACGACGCGATGATAGATGTTGTCGCTCAGGAGCTTCAATAGGAGTCTCCCTTGATCGAAGAGCCGATGCCCGACGTAGATGAGACCTTGATAGACGTTGTGGCTAGCGAGATGGCGCTCGAGGCTCCTGAACATGAATACAGTGGAAGTGCCCGTTCATGTTGGCATGCTCGAAGAAACCATTGAGGAGGTTCTTCTACCAGTAGCACAGCCCGAAGTCGAAATGGGGCAAACTTCACTTCCACCGGTGACGGGTCAGGCACTAGAGGACGTCCATCGAGACCTCACTCCTCACACGGCCACCTCGTCTGACACGGAGTCTGACGAGAAAATAAGTCTGATAAGGCGGAGTCCCAGGAGACTTAGCATTCAACTAGAGTCCCTCTTCCCAGCCGTCACCAACGCACCAGATATTACGCTGACCACAATGACAAGTGTTGCTGGCACTTCTTTGCTCAATCATGAGCCGCAACCAACCCACGTGGTGTCTGGTTCGCAGGCACAACCTGAGCCTGCCTTAACACCCATAGAGGCGAATCCCCAAGATTCGACTCGAGGATTGGGTGGAAGTCTCATACAGTCATAACCTCAAGTGACTGTGAGCCAACCCACAGAGTCGGTGTCTACTCAAGGGTTGATAACAGGCGATATCAGTCGTCCTGGTCCATCTCAGGAGGCGTCCGCACCCTTCGTGACGAACGCGCAGTTCCAGGCCGCTCTCTCTGCCGCTGTACAGTCTATGGAAGATAAAATCACGGAGAGTGTACTCCAAGCACTCGAGGCATCTCGAAGAGATACCGGGAAAGCACCTGCCTCTGAAGGCCCTTCGTCACAAATCAACCCACACCTCCACAACCCACACCCACCGACCCTCTAGCCACTTTCTCCATCCTCATCAATCCATACACAATTCCCATCACCGAGCTCCACGACATTCTCCTCGCTCGTCTGATAGGCCTTTCCATCTGATCGCCGCAAGAAGAATCCCTCTATAGGCGATTGGTGGACAATCCTGAGCCACCGACTGACACCTGCCGAGGCCAAAGCTCCCACTCACGGCGCAAACATGACGATCCTGACGATCAGGACCCTCATGAGGGGGAGAAGAGGCCAAGGACATCAACAAGTGGCCAAGGACAAGGCTCGGGCGCTACGCAGACAAGCGCTGGAGCTAGTGAAACCCAAAGACAAACTCACCAAACCCAAACACAAACCACCCACCAAACACAAACCACCCAAACTACCTACACCATGCACCGCATCGCCCACATTGAACCACCAACCTTTCACCTCCGGACGCCTCCGCCCACACCACCGATCTACTCAAGCCCCTGCTTCCGGAAGAAGAAGCAAGTGCTGCGATGCTTGTAGCTCTAGCAGCTACCCAAGCCACTCCCTCTGTCGCTCCAGACCAACCGGTCCCCTCTGGACATGGCGTCAATCCACACGAGGTCCTAGACAAGTATATCTTCGAAGGACAGTGGATGACCCATTCCATGCCCGAGGAGCATCAAAGACGACGGTTTCACGACGTTCGGCGCTTTCTACAACAAGCGTCTCTAGACCTCGTAATCATAGAAGACGACGAGCTTCAGGAAGGTGAAGACTACGAGCGAGATATCCCAAGGCTACCAGAGTTAATCGCTCAACAGGCAGTTCCCTCTCCAAAGCTAACGCAGGGACCGTTCGAATCGACACGCCATGGGAGAACATCCGAATAGAAATTCCCTTCCTAGAAGAAGTTCGTGAGAATATTTGGAGGTCTTCGGACAGAGTGAAGAAGCCGAACGAGCTCGAGCTTAGAGGGATCTCTCATTGGGATCAGCAGAAGAGGATGACCTACCTCTGGATGCTGAGCAAACTAGGACCTGATGTTAGGCTGGGGATGACTAAGGCACAAGCCAAGAGTCATTATAAGAGTCTCTCTCCAATAAGCCAACTACTCAGCGTGTACTGTGACAATGGAGGACTTCCAACACCTCATTACACAATTGAGATTAATAGAGAAAGTTTAGAGAATTGATCCGAAGGGCTTGCAATTCGATTTCTAGAGAGAGAAACAACAGTAAATTTCTCACTCTAATAGAATTCTCTCTAGTGTTCTTAACTTGAGTTTTTCGATCGAATTCAATTGATTATCTAAACAATCGAATTACTATGACTTCTAGCCTAGGATCGTGGTTAATCGTAGGACCTAACAGGATCTGAATAGATAAGGAAGATATAATAAAGGAAAAAATTGTTAATAGAATCAAGGAATAAAACCGAGGAGATCCTAAAGGATAATATCAAGGAAATACTGAGGGTAACATATCTAGTCACATTTCCTATTTGAGCTCAATAATTCCTAATCGGTCGCGAATATCACAGAATCTACTCTCAGTAAGGGGTTTCGTGAAGATATCAGCCAACTGATCATTAGTTCCTACGAAGTTCACGCTGATATTCCCTTTCTGAATATGATCTTAAATAAAATGATGTTTCACCTCTATATGCTTAGTTCGATAGTAGTGTACGGGATTCTTAGTGATACTAATGGCACTAGTACTATCAAAAAAAATAGGAATTTGGTCGTACCTTAAACCGTAATCACTCAAGGTCTATTTCATCCAAAGGATTTGCTGAGAACAACTTCGTAAGGCCATATATTCTGCTTCGGTTGTTGATAGGTCTACGACATTTTGTTTCCGACTGGACCAAGTTACAAGGGAATTCCCTAGTAATTGGCAAGTTCCACTAGTGCTTTTCCTATCTTCCCTAGAACCGGCATAATCCGCGTCCGAGTATCCCATTAATGTGAATTCCTTGGTATTTGGATACTACATACCAAAATTGATTGTTCCTTTCAAATATCTAGGTATTCGCTTGAATGCTGTCAAGTGGGATTCCCCAGGACTCGATTGATATCTAGAACATAGACCAGTAGCAAACATAATATCGGGTCTGCTTGCCGTAAGGTAGAGCAAACTTCCGATCATAACTCTATACTTAGTTTGGTCAAAGGGTGTACCTTTTTCATCACTGTCAATTTTGGCGGTCAGATGCATAGGAGTGGGAAGTACCTTGGAATCAGCCATTCAGAATTTTTCAAGTAGTTCCTTCGGGTACTTCGTTTGAGATATGAATGTTCCCGTATCCAATTGCTTGATTTGCAATCCAAGGAAGTACGTGAGTTCTCCCATTAGGCTCATCTCAAATTCCTGTTGCATAGACTTAGAAAAATTCTTGAAAAGAGTGATGTTAGTGCTACCAAATATGATATCATCAACGTATATCTGCACAAGTAGTATGTGATTCCCTTCGCACTTTACAAACAGGGTGTTACCTATTGTTCCTGTTGAAAAGCCCATGTCTAGTAAAAACCTACTCAATCTTTCATACCATGCCCTAGGGTCTGTTTTAAACCATATAAAGCTTTGTTTAATTTGAAGACGTGATTTGAAAATTCTTCTTTTCCAAAATCGGGAGGTTGTTCGACAAAGGGTTCCTCATTTATAAAACCATTTAAAAATGCACTTTTCACGTCCATTTGATAAAGCTTAAATCTTTTAAAAGATGCATATGCATGTAAAATGCGTATAGACTCGAGCCTAGCTACGGGTGCAAAGGTTTCTTGAAAATCTATACCTTCATCTTGGGAATAACCTCTGGCAACTAACCTGGCCTTGTTTTGTGTCACATTACCGTTTTCGTCCAGTTTGTTGCGAAACACCCACTTTGTCCCTATTATGGACTTGTCGTTAGGTCTTTCCACAAGAGTCCACACTTGGCTCTTTTCGAATTGTGCCACCTCTTCTTCCATGGCAATCACCCACGATTCATCGTCAAGAGCCTCATTCACTGTCATAGGTTCCATGGTTGACAACAGCACGTCATGTGATTCCTCAGCAATATCGTTTCGTGCAGTTGCTCTTGTTTTGATCCCTGAAGTGATATTCCCTATGACTTGCTCAGTAGGATGGCTGGAAACATGTTTGAAGTTTCTGCGCTGTTGTTCGTCTGAAGCCTCAGGTTCCTCTGATTCAGTATCTAGTTCCAACGGAATTGCGTTCGTTCCTTTGTCAGTAGCCTGTATATCTGCAGGAGACACAACTATACCTTCCTCAGTAGCATCTATCTGCGTTAGGAAATTCATCAAACGTAACATGCACAGATTCTTGAACAGTCTTCTTCCTATTATTAAACACTCTAAAAGCTTTGGAATGAAGCTGTAACCTAGGAATATCCCTTCATCTACCTTGGAATCGAATTTTCCTCTTTTATCCATATCATTCAAAATGAAACATTTGTAGCCAAATAAAAATGTCCTATGTTAGGGGTTTTATCGTTCCAAAGTTCATAGGGAGTTCTCTTAATAATAGGTCAAAGGAAAATTCTATTCGAGACATAACATGCCGTACTAACAGCTTCGGCCCATAAATGTTTTGGAGTATTATATTCGCTCAACATAGTCCTAGCCATTTCTTGTAATACTCTATTCTTCCTCTCGACCACTCCGTTCTGTTGATGCGTAATAGGGGCTGAAAAATTATGACTATAACCATTTCATTACAAAAAGATGCAAAGGATTTATTATCAAATTCTAAGCCGTTATCACTCCTAATCTTACGGACTTTCATCTCTTTCTCATTTTCTAGCTTCTTAATCAGTGGCTGCTTGAATCACTTAACAGATGCTTCATAAACAGCTTTAGAGTTCGATTTCTGACATCTGACGAAATCTGAATGGCCTGCAAGAAAAACTTGAAATCTTGATTTTGAGTTCCCTAGTGAAGTTTCCTCACCTACACGCTTGCTCTGATACCACTTGTAAAGTCCAGATTATCCAAAAACACAGGTTTACTTCAATGGATTAAAGCTTTGATAGTTCTTGTGAACAGTGCTTTGGAGGCGTAACGTGGTTTTAGAGTTTTGAATAATGGAAACTTCATTAGTGATTGTTAGGGTTTAAGCTTAAATACCTTGTAAGGTATTGAAGCCCATTGGGTCCCATAAAAGCCCACTACAACTACAACCCATCTAACATATACAATACATCGTACAGAAATAGCAAGATTTAGAATAAATATTTTGGACACTTCTAAAATATTCCTAACATTCTCCCCCTAAGTGTCCAAATTACAAATTAGCCTATTATCTAAGTCTTCAAGTCTTCTTTTTCTTCGGGCGAGGAGGAGGCCGAGGTTCCAGAAGTTCGTAGGCAGATCTTCTAAGTCGAAGTCTTAATTCATATGATCTCAATCTTCTACGAAAGGAGATTTTGTCAGAAATGATTTCGATCACCTTATGATACTTCACTTGTACTTCAGATTCTACTTCTCTCATTTCCTCAACGATCCTTTTGAGCTTATCTAGAATAATACGGAGAGTTCCATCACAAAACTTGTGGATTTCTGAAGTTCTCATCAGTCTCTTCTCTCACTTGCAATTGAAGTAGATTACTGAAGGGTCTTCTCCATCAAATATATGGCCTTCTCCATAGCTATCTGACTCAGGTGCCTCAAAGGAGGGCTTCGTGAGATTCACCCTTTTTATGTTGCTTTCAAGTGCCATTTGGAGGTCATGTGTTGAGTTGAACTTGACTTAACGCAACATAAATATTTTTAATGAAGCATAAACTCATCCTTAATTCTGGTGTCCTGAGTACTCCAAGCCTCCTATAATCCTCTACTAATTGATCAATGTCTTCACCTCTAAGATAGGAGAGATCGCCTTCATTCAGTTCTTCAGCTGAATCATTCACGTCGTACAATGTAAATAGGGAAATCAATGTCTCCAAATCGCTCCTTTCGAACAGTCAGAATTTGTTTGATTCTGGGTCGTTGTGCCTCAAGTCTTCGGAGATCATCAACATTCGTTCCTTGTTAGGA